>VZRM01006572.1:98514-143427 GCA_013397955.1 Grantiella picta
GAATCAAAGCTCACCCAGCCAGGAGAAAAGAACAGGGCACAGCCGAACCTCCTCTGGTCCCAGCCAGAAGCAAGCAGCAGCCTCTCCTCCCGGTGTCCCAGGACGAGAGAGCGCATTCCAACCGATGGCTCTTTTTTTTCTTCCCCTGCCTGCCCAAACACTCATTGTTTCTTACAAAAGAGTTGATAGCTCTTAATCACCCAGCTATTTGTTGCTTAGTAACAGTGACGGAGAAAAATTCTAAGGCATCCTCCCAACCTCTGACAGATGCCAAGATGATTTTTGCTTTTATATATTCTTGATATATATTCACAGCTCTGTAGACTATTACTACATAGTTATATAGCTCCTAGTTAACTTCAGTATTTTTCCTATTAAACAAAACACATTCCAAAGACCCAGTTATGTTCTACTGACTTGTACCTTTATCTGCATGCTGCAACAGACCTGAAAAACCCCACAATGACTGTCCTCCATCACATTTTATCTCCAATAAATACATGTTCATTTTGTATTTAGTTGTCATCCGTTTTTTTGGCACAGAAGTCTGACTTGCAGATCCTCCTTGTAGCTCCTTCAAAAAACTGGGGGACTTCTTTTCAGCTTTGACCTGGTCTAGTGGAAGATATCCCTGCCCACAGCACGGGGGTTTAAACCAGATGAAGCTTGAGGTTCCTTCCAACCCAAACTATTCTACGATTCCTCAATTCTATAATTCCTTTGTGTCTTCAGCTAGCTTAGTTCATTTAAGATTCTGTAGTCCACTAAGCTTCTATTTGAAATCATTTTGTATTTTTTTCAAGTGTTTTGTGATCAGTTTACTCCTGGGGATTTATTGCTATTTATATTATATTAAGAAAAAAAATTCTACTGATTCCTTCATTTGACATTGTCCTTCCATTTAAAATAGTATATAGTAGGGTCAACTTAAGTTCTCCCTAGAGAAAACTGATGCTAAGAACAAATATAACTTTATGGCTATGGCTTATCTTCTTGGCAGACACTGACAATCCACATCTTCTCTGGAAGGATTAGAGCTTTTGAAATGCTTGAAAAAGACCAAAGTGTAGATCCTCCTTTGCATTTGCTAAGATGATCATGATCCTTTTAAAGCGATCAGTAAACTCCTCTGATGATCTCCATATATGGAGTTGGAATTTCAATCCCCAAAAAAGTTATGGTACTTATTGACAAGGTCCGCCAACTTATTCTGTCTAAAATGCAATTTATAATCTTTTATCACAGTATTCCACTCACTTCGGCCAGGCAGTTTCATAAACACCCAAAATGTCAGTAACACAAAGGGAAATTAGGCATCCTACAAAAGAATTTTTGGATTTTAGATATTTGGTATTAGCATATGAGTACATCTTTATTCGACTTTTCTCTTGCTCTCTTTCTTAAATGAAGCTAATTTTTGGGAGGATTCACTCATTCTCAACTGAATTTTGCTAATTTATTTATTTTCTTTTTTGTAACTGCATATCCAAAGAAAGCTGTATACTATCTGTTCCTTCAAAATGTAGTCCTTAGCTAAAAAATATAAAAAGTTAGAGGGTATTTCAAGTGCCTGCATCATGACTATTTTGGATTAGATGATTGTTGTAGGTCCCCTTCAACTGAAACAGTCTATTCTATTCTAACAGATTAAGAAGAGCCTGTCCTTTTTCTCAGTTTAGATTTTTTTTAAAGTGCTTCCCATTCCTAACTTCCTAGACTACATATTATTTTCCTAACAAAGCCCAGACTTTGTAAGTTGTAGCAATACTTTCCAAAAGCTCACATGGATATATTTTCCTCTAACTTCCTGGCAATATTTTATCTCTTGCCTTCAGGACCCATCTCCTAGCTCTCCTACTATGCTATCAGTTTCTTCAGGGACAAAACTTATGTTTCATACTGTAGAGACAGCATGCTGGTAGGCTGCAACATATCTCAAAAAAACACATTGAGCTGGGAAAAAAAGGCATCATCACCAACAATAAACAGAACAACCTCAACAACAAAATACCCGACCTTACAAAAAATCAGTAATGACACCAGAAGGTTAAAACAACACACAGTGGCCAGAGGAGGCCTGAAGTAAAGTTGCAAACACTTAGGTTGCAGCGAATCTAATGAAGACAGAACTTGCCCTAACACGGGAGGAACCACTACATCCACTCAGCCTCAGGGTCACTTGCCACGTCTCATGTAATAGCATAAGATGAATCAAGAGGACAGTGTCCTGAGTCCCCCAGCCCCTGCACATAACAAAGCAGTCTTCCAAGTAGGTAACAACCTAACCATGCCTGCAGAGCAAATTTCAACCTGTCTGCTGATATTTCTGCTTCCAGATTAGTCTTGGTGCCAAGCATAGATGGCCAACATTTGCTAGAGAGGATTAAGTGAAAGAATGACTTATTTCCTATTTAGTTAATTATCTTCATGTCACAAGGTGTTCTTATGAAAGACAGGCAGTGAAGTTCGCTGCATGATTTGGAATAAATAGCGAGAAAAGGAATTTTGGCAAAAATAATACCAGAAAGCAGTTTTCATGGGCTATGAATCTTATTTCTGAAATATAAGAAATTTTTTGGTTAAATGGTTGCATGTGCGAAAACATTCACAATAGTAATGTATACAATAGAAAACAGACAGGGGGTGACATATTTTTCTAAGAGATTGACATAAAAAAATCATGTAACACTAGAGTGGTTAACATTTCTATTATAACTTCTTTCCACTAAGTTAAGAAACTTAGATACAGTGTAAAACCTGGGAGTAAGCATTTCCTTCCTCATTCATTCCACTTCAGAGAACTCCTTTAATTGGACTGCTCATGTATTTAGTTTTGAGAGGGAAAAAAAAGTTATATTTTTCAAAAATACATGCTACAAACTAGACAGAAGTTATGCAAAGAAATTTAAAATTTAAACCATTGCAGTTAAATTACTTAGGGATTTTTCTTTTGTTTTGTTTTTTAAGAGTGCTCCAAAGGATATTGACATTTTTGCTACAAACTTATCGTGCTTATCTTCAGGAACTGGAAAAGTCTGCAAATCCTTCTCAAGCTGTTGAAGTTGCCTCTCCATATGCTTAAGGCTCTTCTCCAGGTTTTCTGCTGAGACTAAAATACAGAACATTCATTCCGTTAATATGCTAAACAAAAACCACTGTTTGCAAAATACATGAGTGAAAACCTTACCCAAATCAGCATACTACATTTTTAATTCTGAAATAAAAGCACACTGAAAAAATTACAATGCAAGATGAGGGGACCACTCTACAATGTTCAGCTCCCCTCACACAGACTCCTTATTCTGATTAGGTGTATGCTGTTTGAATGCTGCATATTCGTTTTTATGCCCAAAGTTTTGCATTGCAATTAAAACTCTGTTCTAAACAACCTGAGATATACATATGCCAGTCTGTCTCTTCTGATTAACCAAAGGACAAGTTTTGAAGATATTCTAAGAACCACAAAGCTTTTCTCAGTATCATTCTGTTAAAACAGAAAATATGAACATTTATACTGAAAATCATGAAGAAAATAAGATTCTCAAACACAGAAAATGGGGCTACTAAATACCTATGCATGAAACCTAAACCTCAATTCTCTAGTTTCAAAGCACCATGTGGGGTATAAAATCCAACAGAATTTGTCAGAGCAAAAGTGCTTACCAAACACTTGAGACGGTACAAGAGAGCAATACATGGACTTAGGAAAAAGAAAGGAGTGGAGCTGAAACATCAGGGATTTATAGAAGGATGTGAAAAAATTGCAAATTTTCTTTGCCAGGAAAAGAGAAATACAACTTTCATCCATTTAAAGCGATGCATGTAAAGTTGAACACTTGATCCGTATATAGTTCATTAAAATATGAAGATGACCAGAGCAACCTGAGAATAACTTGTTAGCATGTATTCTATCTTAGATCTATATTATTGCCATCAGTTAAAACTCATTTCTGATTGTTTATGAAGCCAACATTTAATTACGTTCCATAGGAGCAATATATAAAGATACAAGAACATGCTATGAATCTAGTCTAATTACTCTTTTTTTTTCAATTAATTATTTCATTCATAATATACTGTATCTGTAAAGGTATAGTTATCTTCATAAAAAAAAATCCTTGGAGAAAATCTGTGTCCCTGTGATGTTACTAGGATCTGTAGTGGAGCCATAATTTCATCTATCAAATAGTTACGGAAGAGAAAATATAAAATACATAGAATAAACACATCCTCCTCTGATAAAAGCCCGACAGAGTCCCCAGATGACCAGAATAAAATGCTGCATAGCAACTACAATCCCATTCATAGCATAAAGATTAACATAACTACAAAATGATCTATGGCAATCTGATAAATTGCTTTATAATCACCATTTTTAAAAGCCTCAGGTTACTCAAAGAACAGTTTCTCAATTGTATGTTAGGCTTCCAGATTTTCACTCAGCAATTGGTAAGCTCAAATCACCACAAGGTAGGTCAGTTGGCTTCAGCAGTTAAGAAAGTGCTTTGTTTGCAGAACAGGGCTAAAATAGAAGCTGACAATGTTGACTAAGATGCGTTTCAGTCTTCACTGGTCCCAGAAACAAATCTGATTTTAATATAAAGTCATACTTCTCCTGTCATGAGAAGTATCTGACTGTTAGGCACACACCATTTTAAGCCACTGATTCACATAGAAAGCTGCTAAGAAACAGATTCCAACAACTTGTGCCTAATGTGACTATTGTTCGGACTCTACAGAAGACTGTCTATCTTGCATAAAGAGTTCATAGTATAAATTAGTGTGACATATACATACAGTACGTTTAGTACATAATGTCAAAATTATGAGAGGTGGCAAGTAACACAGATTTTAAAACAATACAAAAGCCCAACCCACCAAAAAATCCTCTACATCAATTGTAGGTAGCAGCAAAGTAACAGCTACAGTCTTTTACCCAGATGAGAAACCCAACAAAACAACTAACTGCCTAGAGCTGATTAACAGGTTCTATACAACAGATTTTCAATCTCTTGCTTCCAGCAAAGCCAATTTTTCACTCTAGTCATTCAGCTTCTTTGACATTGAACAGTTAGATATTAGACCAGGAATTTTTATAGTTCAGTTTTGTCCTGAAGAGGATTTTTTCCTCTGTCATGATCTTAAGGTTGTTCTTGAACTTAAGATTTCAGCAGTGTATATCTATTAGACGTATTTTCCTTTAAGGTTATATATCTGATGATAGCCTCAACATGCTGCTAAAAAGCTTAATACTGTTGTCTTTGCAACTCTCAATTTAGTGAAAACAGATTAAAAAAAATAAAAAACAAACCTCTAAATATGACCATCACTTAAAAAAAAAAAATCACATAAAATGCTTGCCAATCTTCTCTTGTGTTCCACTGACAGACATGGTGTAAAAAATCTGAAGGGACATGGCAGAATGGCAGAAAAAGAAAAAAACTCCTTAACTTTAACCCCTAATCCTGGAAGGATTCAGAAATAAACCTAAGCCAAACTGAAGTACACAACTCACATGCTAGTTTAAAAACAAAGTCAAACCCTGGGGTTTTGAATGTTAGTGAGCTTACCAAACCAAGCTGTTCATTGAATATAGTGCATGTGTGCCTAAACAATCTGCTACTTATACCCATTCATACCCCTTAAACTCTCTCAGCCCTCTCCCAAAATGGCTTCTGTTTTTATACACAATAATTAAATTTCCCACCATCTGCTTTTCAGGGTTAAAACAACTTCCATCTTAGGGCTTCCTCTTCTGAATCTGGTTTTCTAATATCAGAATTATTCCAGAAGCCTCTTCACCTGCTTCTGTTTTCAAATATTTCTGCACAGTATTTCAGGTGATGACTCACCAGCCCTTTTAATTTCTGCATTATGATTTCTCCAGCTCTTCTGGGAATACCTTATCTGATTAACTTACAATAAAATATCCCTTTTTTCTTGACCAAAGCCCTTATTACAGTATCAAGACGCACGATATTGTACTTCATGCTATTGATTTTCATTTCTTTTATTCTGCTTCCTCAGGATCATTCAGTGATGTCAACCCAATACCCCTCTCATCTGGCAAATTGTTTAACCCTGTCTCAGAAATGCTCACTGGTGCAATACCACAATATTTTCTTTTTTTGTCCATGCTCCTTTTAAGACAGTACTTTGTTTCTTCTATGTTTTGTTCTAATGATTACTCCCCCATTGTACATAATATTAAATGCTTTACTGAAGTCAACATAGATTTCATGGAACTGAAAAAAAAGAACAATTAATAACCAAAGCTAGCAATAAATTAATTTTCATTTTATGCTACTCTCATTAACCTCTGTGTTGGATTATTCGTTCCTCTTCAAAATTTCATAACAATAAAGTTAGATAAAGAGATATGGAATTGCTCAAATCATTCTTTTTTCCATTTCTTAAATATTCTACAGTCACACAACATTACTATAGCCACAGCAAAACTTGGTAAAAAATGTACTCACTAAACTTCTAGTTTTTTCTCAGTTATCTCAGGATGCAGAATATGAAACTGGTATTTAGGGTATGAGAACACACTATTCTGATTTTTTCTTTCAATAAATTTCTGTGGAGACTTTTTGCTCCCCTCTCTCCCATTACCAGATCATTAATCTTGCTTAAAATTAAAACAGTATTTCACCTAGCTTTGAAATTATACCTCTTTTATCTTAAGTACTAGAAATAATTCTCCAAAGTGAAGCAATATTTGAATGCTCTCTCATTTCCATTGCTGAAAACTTTTTGCTACTTTTTGCATCAGTCAATATTTCAGACATTTTAGGTGTCCACCCTGTATGACAACTTGCTTGGATGTTGCCATCTCCTTATCATGATGCTCTTCCTATTCCCTACAGGTATTTTGCTTCCCTTGTGCTATTATGGCCCCTTTATTTTGAGAGAGTGACAGCGACAAATCAACCTCTAGCCTGACACAGAAAATTATACCATATTTTTTTTTTAATTCTGGAAATATATTATTGGTTTTGTCATGTAAAACTCACACTGGACTGAGGGAGTTTACTGAATAATTCTCTAAAATTGTCATCATATTATTAATGCAGCATTTAAAAGTGAAGTTAAATGAGTAAATATAGCCAAAGAAAGCCCAATAACCAACAAGAAAAACCCTACTCCTATTTTCAGGTGGATTTAGAGCACTAACAAAGAAATATTGCAGAGGAAAAGTATTGAGAGTTTCTGTAAACACCAGCAAAGGTCTGAAATATCCATTAACAGCTGCATAAGATCTACCTGGATATATTCAGTGTCACACAGTGCTGAAAATACAGTATTTATGCTTTATTTCTTCCAAAATAATGATTTCCCTTGTCTCTATAGCCATTTTCTGGCTTTCTTGCCTTTTTTCCTCCCCTTTTTTCTTTGTGTGTGTGCGTGCCTAACATGCATACAATGTTTCTGAGATCTTTTTTCTCCAAAAGCTCTGAAAATGCCACTGCCTCTTTAGCACTCAGACTTTCTCTTCTGTAGACAGAGCAGACTTCAGTTGCGTACATGAAAAAAGCAGCTAAGTAGGACTGTTGCCTCCTATTTTGAATTCAAATATGAGCATACTAATGTAGTGTAATTGGTAAACAATGTAGAAGCCTTTTTGTACCCAGTGCACGAGTAATAATATTACTATCATCAGTAGTAATAGGCCTCAGATCTTACAGCAACTATGCCCTACAGTACCTCCACAAGAGCCCTAGCTTGCTGGACTTGTTAAAACTTCAAGAACTTCCTGCATGAAATGCAATCTGACACCACATCTCTTTTTTTACAATGTACAGTTTAAGCTCAGAACTTGTAAATATGGGAAAACAGCTGAGAACAGAAACACCAGAATGACAATTCACTGATTGTCAGTTATTCTTCACTGGGTTGCTACTGAAAGAAGTAGCTGCTAAGGCAAGAAGAAAATATGGCCAAGCAACAGGATACAGTACCAGCACCAGGCACAGGAGTCAAGGTCTCCCAGTGCTGCACAGTACACAGTGATACGGTACAGTGGTGGACCGAGATCTGCCAAGAGACAAAACCATCTTATTAAAGAAGAAATGTAATTCAGATGAGGGAGCAGAAAGAAGACCCTCGCATCAGCTGCAGCTTCCCCTGGTGAAGAGTTCTCAAGTGTCACCATCTGCTTCCTTGGGAACTCAGACCACAAAGTGCTGTGCCGACTGTACTGTGTTGCGTACTTGCAGATAATTTAGGGTATGATTGTTAATAACTAACTGCTTTGAATATGCAGTGAGAGTGATTGATGATTCAGAATGAACTATTAGCATGGATAGGTAATGAACATTAGTCTAGTAGAGTTTAAAACAAAAGTTTATAAGTGACCAGATTTACCAGTCTTCTACCCAATCTCGTCACCCTAAGATCTAACTCCCAGATGTATATAAGTAGCAAGATACACAAGTCTACATATACATCTAAATGCACTTTCAGCACCTCCCTACTCATTAAAATAAAGCTTTCTCACCTTCAAGGGTCTATACATCTGCACAATGCATTCAGCTTTTTTTTTAATTGCCTTTTCCACCATTTTAAGGTTCCTCTTGCAATTGATTTATGCATAACCCATTTGATATTTTTTGTCTTTCAGCAGATATCCATATTTTTCCCCTACAGAATACATAATTTTGCCTTAATCTCACTATCACTTAAAACATCAATAAAACCTTTCATTAGCATCCAGACTAGTTGAATGAGCATGAAAATAGAAGAATTGAACAGCTTTATTTGAATCCTGATCTGTTACAGATCAAACTGTCTACAAATGTTTAAATAGCACTTAGCTCAAGGACTGCACCAGGCATTGGCCATGATACACCACTTGACAGGATCACCACAAGATGACAGAGAAACAAACTCACTTGCACAAACTACTGACTGTGAGAAACTGAAGCACCATTTTGATAAAAATGTGCAAATATTCAAACGCTTGGTATTTGAGTTGCTAATTAATGCTTGTAAAAGATGCATATATTTCTATGTGCTAAAGAAATAAAGTATTTCACTTACTTTTTAGCAGTTCATAGCATAATCAGATCCTAAAACAACTTGCCACATAAGACTACTGTGCATAACTTATAGCCACTAAAATTAAAAGAGATTATTTGCAACACATAACAGTATTGCATATGTTCCATTGGCTCTTAAAGCCAAATTTTTTTATATTATGAAATGCACTTCCAGAAAAAAAACCCCAAAAAGAACAGACAAGGTAGAAGGTGATGTATTTAACTACTCATATTCAGTAACTTATATTTATTATAAAATGGTTTAAAATACAGTATGTAAGAATATGTCAAGTCTGCAGTACGCTGATATTGGACTTGTGTCTGATAGAGCAAGAGTTGTTGAACCATTAGAAGTATAGACAGAAGTGCAAAAAACTATGAATAATTACAGAATTGCAGAAATACTTAAAGGTTTACTTTAAACCACGCCACCATGAATTTCCCTTTGCAAATATTTAATGTTCTTGGTATGCTATTTTAAATATTTGAGGGCACCAACCCTCAGCCTGCCTTCACAAAGAGAGATACTCCAGCCCTCTGATCATCTTCATGGCCCTCCTCTGGACTCACTCCAACAGGTCCATGTTCTTATGTTGGAGACCCCAGCGCAGTATTCCAGGTGGGGTCTCACAAGAGCAGAGTAGAATAGCAGAATCACCTCCCTTGCCCTGCCCACCACACCTCTTTTGATACGGCTCGTCCTACACCTTGTGATTGGCCAGGTTCAGGACCTTGTACTTGGCCTTGTTGAACTTCCTAAGGTTTGCACAGGCCCACCTCTTAAGCTTGTCCAGGTTCCTCTGGATGGTGTCCCTTCCCTCCATTGTGTCTACTGCACCACAGAGCTTCATGTTGCTGCCAAAGTTGCTGAGGGTGCAGTCGATCCCACTGATTATGTCACAGACAAAGACGTTAAACAGTGCCAGTCCCAATACCTTTCAGCTTCTGGAGTAAGTCTATTTCACACTATAAGTCTGGTATAGGAACTTAGAAATCTGTGTCATCTGCAAGATAGTGAAACCATCTATTGATTTTGGTGCTGACTGACTATAATAGAACATGGAGTAACTCACGAAGTTCGCAATACTTTCTGAAAGCATAGAAAAAGCAACCCAAACAAACACAACAATCCTGATGGCTGGAAAATAGAGCCTGTGAATTTGTGATCCAAAATCAAAACAAAAACCCAGGCAATGAATAGCATAAACACATTATTTATGTTAGCATAAATACATTATATAATAACATTGAGAAATTTGACACTGACTTAGAAATTCGCTAATAAGTAAAAAAAGCCTTTCCTTATGACATATAGAATGCTTATGGTCTATATATTAATATCTTTTTCTCATGCAGTCCTAGTGTTTTTAAATGCTACAGGTGGGGGTGCCCTATTTTTCATGAATATAGTTTAAACTTCACATTTTCAATTTGGTTCCTAGCTTTTTTTTCATTTTGAAGTGAAATTTATTCTCTATGAAGAAAAGTGCATGAGGTTTCAAAAAAGGGAAAATGGTTATGTTACTTGTAAAGCTGCAATGAGTTAATGTCTTTTAGAGAAAGGAAAATCTGCAGCTTTATAGTGTTATTACAATATGAAAGACTCAATACACTATCACTTGTAAGGTCTGTGTAGATTAGAGTCAATCAAGTAAAACAGCAGTCTGGATAAATGCAATATAAATCTTTATAATACCATAAAATAATAAATTAGTAAATTGTACTGAATTACCAAAATATTTCTTGTCTGGAATACTAATAGAAAAGCAGGAGAGTCATTATGTTTAAAAGAAAAGACAGCTTTAATTATATAAATCTTCAGGAACTGTCATATCTGTAAGCTCATTAGCTGCAATGAAAGTTCCTCCTGCTGATCTAAGAGCACCTAAAAAACAGGATTTGTTATACTTCAAAGTAAAAAGGTATCTTTAATTCATGTACTGTAACAGTGAGTTAAATCTATTTCTACGATTACAAAAGTAAAAACTAAAACTTTAGCACACAATGCAAAATACCCCCGACATATTAAATACCTTAAATATCCTGAAGCAAACTTAAATTGCACAGGTCACAAGCCCCTTACTGTTTGCCTCTCAAAGTTAGATTAAAAAAAATATTTTTTCCTGCAACAATAAATATACACACTGTGACTATTTAATCATTTATAAAATACTATGAAACGTATGTTAGCTTCACCATTAACTTGGTGAAGTCACCTGTCATTGCCATTGAAGCCTTACAAGCTATTTGAACAGCTTACTGTAGGATCACTGGACAAAATTTAATGAAATGAAAAAAGCAAGAATGTTTTTTCTGAAAAGCATATAAAGAAAATGAGTTGCTGAACATTGTAATGTTCTAACGTTCACCATTTTGAATAAGAAATAACTTGAGAGAGTAGTTTTAAAAATGAGGAAGTACAAAACAAAAAAGATACAAGGCATGCTACAAATGGGCTGGCTGATACAAGGACTATCGTATCAAGGAAGAATTCTAAAAATAAAGCATCCTTTAAGTAACTTGTTTTGAGAAACCTGGAGAAGACTAAACAATTACTTGAAGATGATCAAGCCAAAATCAACAAGTGCACAGTATAGCTCCATTTTCATGTATAAATATGTATGTTCAGCTTCAAGTTTTCTGTTAATATCGTTTGAATGGCATTCACACATCTTTCTACCACATTAATTTTGATTTATAACTTAAAGGACACCTGCAAATAATACTTTTATGACACATATAAAATGTGAAATTATTGTATCTGAAGATATGAATATGCAGACAGCTAATAAAACCACCTCAATAAAAACCAGCTTGCAACAAAGCTACAGGAGAAGAGAATATTCTTATCCAACTTCATTGATTTATTCTTGGGAATTACTTTTTAAAATTATTTCAGAAAATAAAGTTCAGTAAAACCATGAAGGGAATTTAATTCCACTACCTGTACAAGGCTCTAACCTTTGTCAGGACAAAAGCTAGAGAAAAGGATGTCAAAACAAGTACTGGAACACTTGGTTCAGGGAAAAAGTGAACATTATATCCGTATGATACAAAATGCGGGAAAGAGTGATGTTGTCTCCTCAACCAACAACTTTGAGGAACAAAGCAGCATATATGTGAACAGAACCTTTCTATTGGATGACAGGAAAAACCCAGGCTGACTTCCTCACTTCTGTACTATCAGGAGCCTGTATCCCTGAGACGTAACATTTGGATCCAGTGGTCTTCCAGATTTACTGGAAGTGTACATTGCCTGCCAGAAATGCAAACCAGGATGGATTATACCTGTTAAACCCCAGATTGGAGTATCTTAGAATGGAGGAAGTGCTCTAAGCCCTCAATAAAAAGTTCTGTTATACCACAACCAGTATTTTTTGAAATACACATATTTGACTCTCTAAAAGATTTTTGATTACTTCCCCTCTATCACTATTCCTAGTAGTCATAATAATGGCTTGTAATATCTGCTATGATTTCCCAGCTCTCTTGGTCGACTTTTAAAGCCTTCATCAACCCAGTAAGTTCCATGAGACCATTGTGGTAGATGTGACTGAACAGATTCACAGATTTTCTTTTTAACTGACCTTTTGGTAAGCTCAAGCAAAAATAGCCACTTCATTAAAAATTTACTGTACAAAAGTCGGTGCATATTAAATCAATTTGCTTCATAAAAATGTACTTTTGCAGAAGTATTAAAAGGTTGAAAGAAACTCCATGAGTTACACTTTTTGTAATCTACTGGGTTTTCCCAAATTCCAGAGCAGCATGAGTCTTTCAAAAACAGAATGGAGTTTTGCAGGTGGGGAAACAAGTATAAACAAACACACTGTTACACTAATCTGTTAAATATACCCTAGACCTTTGTCTTTTTCATACAATAAAACTGAAATGCAAAATGTATCTCCATAATACACTGCAGTAAATTCAATATATAAACTTGAAAACGTGATTATTGATTTCCATCCTACCTCATATTGAGTGAGATCAAAGACTCAACTAGTCATTAGCAAATGCCTAAAACAGAACAGAATGTCTGGGCTAACTGATAATTTTACTGGCTACTCTTTGAATGGTCAGTGTTTTAGATCTCACAATTTTTGCAGAAAACAAGGGGACTGTCTCCATTGAAAATAGTGCCTTCTAATAAGGATATATCAACCACAGTAGAGGCAATAACAGATTAGAAATGAAAAAAAAAAGTCAGCGACCAGTTAACACTGAAAATAATGTTAAACTCACCAAATTTATGTACAGCAGAAACTCTTTTTATGACCATTACAAACAGTTAGGTGAAAGGCTTGAAGCATTTGAGAGCTGTTTAATAATAATTGAACTTTTACATGGTTACAGTGCACCAAGTAAAATTGGAAACTTTAAGAACCAGAAAGTGAACTCTGTCTAAGTGACCGCTATCTCAAGTTCTCTATCAGAGGCAGGTTTTGCGAAGCTGCAATTTGTGGCAGGGAGACTGACTGAGGCATGAGAGTGACACTCTACAAAGCAATATAGATAACCTGTGATATTTTCCAAACTGACATAATCTAAGAAATTATTAAACTGAGACAGCCCATCCAATCATTTCTTCCTGCCAGAGTACAACAGGGCTGAGGTAGCATCAATTTCTACCTCCATGCTTAGTCTGTTTAAATTACTTAAACTCATAAAAATATGGAAAAGGCACTCTTTAATTAAGAAATTAATTGCAAAAAAAATTCCACTCCTGCTTATATGGAGATTTCCCGCATTCTATACTGCATAATGAAAGACTACAAATGTTTCCAGATTTCCAATGCTACTGTTGCATGAAAAACCTACCTGTAGGGAAAACAAGACTGTTCCATGTTTTGAAAAAACAATAAAGTTAAGTGATGCCATGACAGCCCTTCTGCATGTCTGAGTTAGAAGACAGTAAGTGATATACTTATTTTTGATATAAAAGATCGAAAAATGGAATTAGGATCTGTTAACAGAAAAGAATTTTTAAAAGAAATTCAGTCTGGAAAATGGTTCTAGAATATATGTTAAATAAATGTAATGGGAAGTCCTGTAATAACTGTTAGAGGATCAAACAATAAGTATCTTCAAGACCATTCACAGCAGCTCAAATTACTGATCCATGATATAGACTATTAATATCTATTTTTTAAATATTGTTAGTAAAAATAGGCATCATCTCACACACAAGACACTGTAATGAGTCAAAATCAAAACTTTTAGTTAGTTACACAAACCTTTACTAGCTTTATCTAAATGCTGAAAATCCTCAACAAAATTCAGGACATCCTGATAGCTTTCTTCACACACTTCTACAAGAAAATGGAGCAATGTTGTTTTCTGATCTGCTGACTTTGTGTCCTTCAGCTGGATGGGGAAAAAAAAAAGAAATGTAAAAATACTGAGAAAAATTTTATTTCTTACCATTTTAATAATTAATATATATTAGTAACCATTAACTCAAGAAAGGAAAAAACAAACTGTAAAGTAGTACTTTTTTTTTAAAGACCCTAAGCAATGGGCTGTTTTATTTCCCCCTTTGCTAAAAATCACACTAAACATTTTTTCATTCTATGCAATTTTTGCATTCAGTATTCAAAAACAGTACTCATATTCTTTTAAAAATGAAATTATTTTAACAATACAGGAATATTTGCAAAACTGTGAATAAGCACATGAACATGTAAAAAAAATGTCGACGTTAAATCAGTAAAACCCAACTATACATAATGCACGTATCCACTGCATTACATGATTTCCTTCCTTATGTATGAAGTTAACTCTAGCCTAAAAGTATTTCTGCAGTGGAAGCTACACAACCCCAATGTGCACAAGTACTTGCTATCAATTCTCAATACTGTAAATTAGAGTTCATAGGTCTCATTGTTTAAAAACGTTGACTTCAAGACTTCTTAAGCATAAACCTTTCTTTTTGGACTCTTTACACATATAAAATTATTTTCAAGCCTGGCCACTTTAAAACTTGCAGCTACTTGTGTCAAAACACAAATAACTGACAACTGATAAACACTTTTATTGTAGTCTTCCAACCGAGCTGTTCTTTTAAATCAAAGAGATGTTTATAAATAGAAAATGACATATGAAAATGTTTCTTCACTCCTTAAGAACTATTTCTACATTAAAAAAAATTAGCAGGAAAAGTTTAGAGGCATGTAGGCACAAAGTAAACATGAGCACTAAAGGGCTACCACAATTGCACAAAGACTTGTACATCTGAATATTGAGGTACAAAATCCTTAACACAGTATTGATATTTCATAATTAACTGTACAAAGTCTGTTTCTTTTCAAAGATCAAAATGGTACGACATTAGTAAGTATGATGAGATATACTCTTCCAGAATGTGCATGTTTTCCTTCAGACAAGTGGATTAATAATAATGTGAAACAATTTTCAAAATAAACAAAAAATGGAACACATATACATCAAAACCCAAAAATATATTCCAGGATCCTTACAATATGCAACATTATAAAACATGTTACTTCTACTGTATTGGGAATCTCAGTGAAAGATGTCTCAATAACACCACACAAAATTTCTACAATGTCACGCTGTGATACAAAAGTTAGCTATAAATATGAACCTGTGTTATAAACATGCATATAATTTTAATACATCAGTATTTAATAAATGATTGAGTATTAGCATACCAATATCATATTTCTCTTCTGAGAATACTTATGGCTGCACTCTGATGTAGAACTATCAGTCATTCACTCCTTACTTTTATTATCTATATACACATTCTCTTTCCTATATGTAGTACTCCATGATTATCTTCAAAATCTTCATATTCTACATCGTAATAAATTATTTCTCCAAGATAAATACTGACTTTTGATCCAGCTCTGCTAAGTGTTTGTATCAATCACCTTCACATTGTGTTCATAAATATATTTTTTGTCTTCGGCATTAACCATACAGAGAATATAACCAGACCTAGGACATATTCTTGTAAAATCATACTTAAGAAGTAAATGCACCTAATTGGAGAAAGAACCTTTAGTATCTTCCTTCTGAATATGTTTCCAACAAGTTGTAATCTTAATCACTTCGTCTACAATGTATTACTCTAGGTGGATGACTGATGCTTAATGTTTACTTTAGACTAGGGAAAGTATGTAACTTATTCTCTATGAGTATTTATGACATAGGTATCTCAACACTCAAAAACCACAGTGAAAGAATTCTTCTGAAATATGGCAGAGTAAGGGTGATTAGTTTCATGAAGGTAGAAGTTAATATACTGTGTTTTCTCTTGTGCAAAAAGATAAACAGAAAGACAAAGAACATATAAAGTTCCAAACAATTCCTTGCTTGTAAGAACACTAACATATATGTGCACTCTGTAGATTTTGCAGTAACCTCCCAGAGAGCACAGGAAAAAAATCACAACTCTAAACACAGGAAAGGTAATTAGCATTAGAATGGTTTATAAATTAACACTCAGGAAAGTATAGACACCTTCTTGTATATACTTTATACAAAATTTGAAAGAATGAAATTAAAGAATGAAATTTAAGAAAAATTAGAAGCAAGAAACTGATGAAACTGAGCAACAGGAGAAGAGAATCACATAAGGAGAAAATTCATGTCCAAGAGAAAATATAACTGTATTAAAACAAACTAAAATGCGATAGATGTCTTAGAAGTGCTCAGACATGATAAAATTACAGAACTATTAGGATCACAATGATACAGCCCTTGCATAACCTTATTTAGTTTGGGTTTTTTATTATTCCCTCAAAATAGAATCACTTAAAAGTGACTAAATTAAAGCCAGTCTTAAGATGACTATTCATGGATTAGCTGTACTGATCAAACTATCACTAGTTTGTATCATTACTATCACAAACTAATGTTAATAATAAGGGAAAAAAAAAGAAAGCAAATCATTAACTGCAGGAAAAACATCAAAACCAGAATATTTAAGTAGCATAATAGAAACAAAAAGAAGTGAATATAATACTCAATATGGGTATTTCAAAACTCACTTTACATAGCGAGCTGAGATTATATCCAAAGGTCTGTGCATTCCGAGAACCTGCGTTCATGTAGTTTCCCATTAACAATACTATTTCCAGCAGCTTGCTAAAGCTTTTACTCTTCTTTATCTCTTCACATGCAGCACTGACAGCCATGATGTCAGGTTTGATGATGTTCACCTGCTCCTCAAACTGAAGCTTAAAAAGAATAGCACTGAGCCGTGGCCGTAGTCTCTTCACGTTGCTCATCTGATTGAAAAGAAAAATAGGAGATTTCCTTTAAAATTCATGGTACACTTTGGCACTGTACAAATGCATACACTCTGAAATGATTTATTGGTGTGACAGGCTTGAAGAAGCAATATATCTGCTATAACTGATAGCAAATGAATGAATGAATGAGAGACACTTGGGTAAGCAACTGAAATCCCATCTTGTGGTTAATAGGAACTGCCCCCATCCTTTCCAAATAACCAGTATGTGTAAGCAATAAAAGATAAAGTGTCATCATATATCACATCTGTCAACTCATACACCAAATCCTATAAAACTAATCCAGGTTTATGACCCAGTAGCTGCAAAGGAATGAAAGTAGTCCACAAATTTTGTATAACTCTGGATGTACCAAAACAAGACAAATCTCATTTTCTGGTGGAAATATTTGAAAGTTGACGTCAATAAGAGCTTATTATAAACTTATAGGAAAATAACAGTTTTGAAAAATCTCAGCTATGAAACACTTAATATAGCATACACTGATATATACCAATATTCATACCCCCCTCCACTCCTGTATACTAACCTAAAACAGTTAATTAGTTGCAGCTGAATGCTCCCAGAAAAACAGCAGTTGCTGTAGATCATATATAAAATACTTGGATTTTTCTACAGTTTACTGATCATGTATTTTCAACAGTAATTTCAATCTTCTTATATACTAGGTCACTGAATTCTCACTCCAGACATACTTTGCACATTGTTTACTACATCCACACTAGAAACACTAAAAAATTATTCCATGAGCTACTTATCTTTTCCGTATCCCTAGTTTCTCATCAGTTTCATGAATTCCATCAGATCTCCTTCCTCATACTTACTTGTCTTTTTCCTTCTCAAGGCAAAGTTCAAGACAATAATTACTTAACAATTCCCAAAATCTTACACTAAGTTTTGTTTTGCTTTTATTGTCTAAATAAGGAACACATTATTGTTTCCAGCTATCAGTACTTCTCAATGCAAGACAGAAGCAATAATATTGGCACTTCTACAAAGCAATAGGCTTCATATAGTGGCCTTAAACTTTTGACTTTAAATTGGACATAATCCCCTCCAAACCACAATGATACCTAAGGTTTTACAGAATATTTCTCAACACAGATCTAGTCTATCAATGTGCAAATTCCTCTGATAGTGCAACATTCTTAAGTGATATGGTACAGAATATCACAAGAGACTCAGTGAAAAAAATGATGGTGACACTACATCCATTTTCAGTATAAATACCGAAAGGCTGTCTAATCCAAAGGGTTTGATATAGAAGCAGAAGAGGATGCAATTTACAATCTATTTTATTGGTTTTCCAGTGACAGTAGAAGAAAATAAAATCAGGTAGAGTTAACATTTTATGTTACTAGGCCATTTCAGAAATGCCTGAATAGCTGTGCAGCCACCCAATGGTCTTATTGAAGTAAACACACCTCCTGCATTTCAGTTTAGGTAAGAAAACTTGATGTAAAATAAGAAATCCCTTCCACTAACCATATTTTGGTTTTCATCATGGAGCAGAGCACATAAACAGGAAGTCTTTTAGAATAAACTAGGTCGAAAATCAACTGCTGCACTTTAGTCCACAGACTTGCCTTCAGCCTGGCCCTCAAGTAAAATGCACACTTAAAATGCACACTTTGAACATTATTAGCTCAGTACCAACTGTAGGCAGACATTCACTTCTTATGCTACATGAAATAGCTTCCAACAAGCGTGGTAAAATTCTAACTTAAGAATGGATAAATAAGGACAATGGGACTTGAATTTGAATAGAGTATTTCACAGAGAAATAGAAATACTTAAATTCCACATAAAACACAGTACTCTTAAAACGTTACACCTAATTAAAAAAAAAATACTACTTAAAAGAATGTTACGGTAGTGGACCAAGGCAAGTGTCACAAATTCATTCTCTCAGCTCTATCAGGAAGAATCACTATTAACTCCTTTTCCTCAATTATCTTACTAGATTTGTATATGTACTACTACTTCTCAGCATCTTGAGAACAACATTTTTAATTTTAGGTTTTGTCTTAAAAGTTAGCCAGGACAATTTTGGGACTAAACTAGGAAAAAAAAAATCACAATGCTCCATTGAAATTATCCAGATTTTTAATATTCAACAGCCTATTCAGGGTGCAATAGACATGATCATTAACATTAAACCATAGAAACGAAAAAATGAAGTGCAAGTTGCATTGATTTTAAATGGTACTAAACCCAAGATACTACAGAATCACCAGAAGATGTATCATTTATTGACTCTTGGCTTTTAAGGCTGGAAGATCCTTGAAACTGAAATAATCGTGCACTTTAGACAACAAAGATATGTTGCACAAACCTGAGGATAAGTCTATTTAAGTCTTGATAATGGAATTCTAAAAACAAATTATCCAAATAACTAAACCAGGAAGTAGAAACCTATACATGTCAGAGAACTTAACGTATAGGTAAAGAATTGTTCAACTTTTTAAGTAATAGTTAACAAGAAGAGTCTCACTACGAGCAAATCCAAATGGGAACTGACTTACGAGTTGAGTTATCCAGCAGCAGCTCTCACAGATCTCACATCCAATAGCAGACAGGTTTTTCTCTCAACCACAGCATAAATCACAAGGCAACTACAAGAATGTGCAATCTGATATATGTGTACCTTCACTATCTTTTTTGTTGATGTCAAGTAAAGGAAAGCATCTTGGAAGTTCCACTGACACTACATTTTGATCACTGAAGGGGATTCATTCCTGTCACAAGCTCATAGAGAAAAACACTGCAAGCGCTTCAGTTTCATACCTTCTTTAAAAGGAGCAACACTGCTGAGGCTGTCAGACCACCTGAAAACGTTCCCATCCGGAAAGTAAAATAACAGTTACAGCCAAGCTGACTAAAGAGAGCAAACTGAAATGGCATTCCCTGTGGATAATCTATGGCTTTCACCACTGCAGCATCAGTGAACTTTACAGAGTACATAGGTAAAAAGTGGGAATTCCTGACACTTATCTTTAGACCCAGGCACTTGAAAAGCAGAAAAAAAAAATCAAGTAAGGAAGGATTGATACCTTAACAGACATTTTATCGTGTTTAAAGAAGATAAAAGAACATGCCACTCAATTTGAAAAGAACAGCCAACATGCCTAAATCTTAGTGAAAACCAGTAGAATTTTGGAAAGATCAAACATTATTTCAGAGTATGGGAAGTCAATTCACAATAAAAAACCCAGCATTTTTGTTGAAATGTTTTTATGGCTATGTGGAAATAGTACATCTTTTTTCACCTCTGACATACTCTTTTTCCTCCAGTAAATGATAATAAAATCAAGAACTGCCAACACAAAATTAAAATTACTTAAGAGAAATCAAGAAGTCTTTGAATATATATATATGTGTGTATATATATATATTTTTATACATACACATATATACATGTATCCATGCAAACAACTGAACTAATGACTTTTCAGCCTTATTAGCAGCAATAAAGAGCATGTGCTATTACTCTGTTTCTTCAGACTAAATTACAAACAGCTTGAATTTGCACTACTAAGTTTCTTGCCAAGCCAAGATTTTCCTAAAGGATATTAAGGTCAGAACAGAAGACAGTGTATTTTAAGTGACACAGGGACAACAACTATCAATTACCTCCTAGCTGCACACAGGCAGCCTTCTCTTGTCTCGTGGATGACAGTGCACTGATACAAAGTGCAGAAAATCCCTGGTACTGTTTTGGATTGCATTATGTTCAACAAAGATGGACCAGCAAGGTCAGTGAGCAGATTTCAGAATTGCCATTGGGGGCTACAACACAGCTGTCAAAATAAGCTGAGCTTACAGTCTTCATGCTGAAATTCACAGTAAGGTAAGTTCTATGAAAATAGTACTTTTTTTTTGCCTTATCCAAAAATACAATTAGATGTACTGACATCTTGATCAGTACGGAATGCAGACAGCTTTTGTTTCTCTAAGTTGAAACCAGACAATGATATTTTCTGAAAAAGGAATCTTCCAAGAAGGGGAGGGTCCTAATTTCCCAAATTCTTCTATTTTTAGCAGGCCTAACAGATGTCTGAAAGGCTATTTTCATTAAAAGACACATATGGAGCAGATGCAACTAGACTGAAAATCTTTCCTCGTAGGAAACCAAGTCATGAGTTTAATATAGGTAAAAGTCCTCTGTAAAACTTCTAATTCATACAGAGAGCAAAAATAAATAAAATAACACCAGAAGTCATGGGCAGGTGTCATTGAGGAATTTAAAATCAAATAATATAATATCAAACCAATTGGAGAAAAGTTTCTAAAAGTAAATCAGATGTAACTGTATTCCAGATGGAAAAATTTGATAAACATAATTTTAAAATAAATGCCTCATTTTCTTTCTAATTACTGCTACCAGGAATCTACCTCCTAATGAAAAGTAAGTCTACTTTAAGGAATATGCCAAAATAGAGGTCATGAAGGTATAGACACATGATCAAGGTCTGCATGAGAATGTCTCAAAATCATGACAGCAAGTCTAGTACTTCCTATCACATTGAACCATCATAACAACTCCCACATAAAAGTGCAATTTGATGTTACATAGCTAGCAGCTGATTCTGATGTCTTTGATGTGACAGACATGACCCATTTCAAAAAAATGCTCCAGCACAATCATATCTGGTATCATTTTCTCTACTGACCCAACAAGGTGTGTGTCCCAGTTAATTTCCTAAGAAGGAAGATATTTGTCTAGGTCATGACAGTACTTGTAAGGAAAAAATATTCCACTGTAGAGTTCATGTAGTCCTGTCAAGAGCAAATTCAGTAATAAATAGGGAATTTTTATCCACATTAGTATTTGGTGTATTTGGAACCACAGTTAATCTGTGACAAAAACAATCTGACATGAAATGCCACATAAGTGAATGCTCTAGAAGACAGCTTCCATATCTTGGAGAAAGTTCCTCAGTTCTACAAAATGATTACCGGGAAAGCAAATCCTAAAGCACTTGGAACTCCATTGAGCTCCAAAATATGAAGCTGGAACAGCAGAAATATCTGCATAGTAATTCCAAGCTCTAGGGATTTAAGAGGTACTGATCAGCCTCAAGGTTCTTTCAGCACAGCTGCCCTACACTAGTCAGTCGTTTGGTTACCTCACTCAATTTAGGTGGCTAAATTCCAAGAAACCCTTGAAATTGCTGAGTCAAAATGGCATGATCATGGTCCTTACTCAAAACAGAAGTGTTTTTCTTATGTTTAAAGCATGACATAAACATTAGAGGGTTGCTTACACTACTAGTGAAGTAAAACATCAAATCAGATCCAGGACAGGCTCTTGAAACATTTATAAGAATGTGCAAAGTGAATGGCTAGAAGCAAAGGATATAACATAAAGGAAATAACATTCCTGCTCTGAAGCTGTAGAGGTATCTGCCAAGAAGAAAACTGAGGTAGCCACGCGTGTGCTAGAACAAACAACAGCCACCCACTTCTAGCCATCTGAATTGACAACAGTAAGACAAATTTTTAAAATTTTTCTTTAGGTTAGCTACCCAAAATTGTTTTACTGGAACTAAACAGAGGTAAGAGTAGGGCCTGCTCATACTGAAGCATTTGCAGGAGCACTCATCTATAACATGGCATCACAATCTTTCACTGATGCAAAGGAAGTAACATAAGCCAATCCAATGGCAATTGCAAATAGTCAGATCAGTGCAGATCATGATGGTCACTTTCAGAAGGTATTGCTGAAGCTTTGTTCTCCATCCTTACCCAGGTTTAAGATTTGAAATATGCCAACATTACAGGAGCTAAGGATGTTCTCCTTCTTAACAACATAAGTAACTTGACCGCAATTTGTCATAAAGATTTTTTAACTATCACAGATGGCATATAATAGAAAGTTAATCTTTGGCAACACTCCTGGAAAGGCTGGAAATACTGATAGAGAACACTGACAAGGCAGAGCAGCAGATACACATGACAACTAGAAGACACAGAAGATAAGGTCTGCAGATAGAAACTAACACAATCAAAATATCTCACAGCCCAGATTGCACCTCAACACTTCAGAATTTTAAAAAGACTGAAATGTCACTAGATATGGTTGTGTCCAAGCATCAAGTATTATGAAAGGCAGAGCACACCTCTGCAGAAACAGTGATAGTATGATATTTTCCAGACAACAGTGAAAAAATATTAATACATTTTGAGTTATCCTCAATGAGAACATACAGGTGAAACTATCAGCTGAATATGGAATTGATCAATTTAAGTGTCTGCTGAATTATTTAAGACAAACTAGCCTTCATCAGGCCTCACTCTAATCTTCAATTTACCCCAGTGAAATATTTTCCTTTGGTAGGAACTCATTAAAAACACATCCATCAATGAACAAGCTGTGAAGCCACATGAGGATTGCTTGCCAAATTCTATTTGGGTTAGCTGTCAGTAAATTTCACACGGTCTGAGCATTAATTATTTCTGAAACAATATTTTGTAATTCCCTCAATTTTATCTTTGAGCAAATATAAATGATCAAGGAAAAACTTGTTTCTTTTTTTTTTTTACTACCAGACAACATGGGAACATCTTTCCAAATGTGTCAGGTTATAAGTAAAGAAATATAGCAGGAGCTATACGTGTGGCTCTTGAGACAGTATCTGCATATGTGGGAATGGTAGTACCTTTGCCTACATCTGAGGTCAAATGTCTACTAATAGCATCCTGTCAAATATTAGAAACTTTTTACATCAGAAGTGTTTATAAAACATCAAAATTGCGATTTCTTAAAGGGAATTGAATTTATGGATATCAAACCACATAATAAATTCAATATGGTCCAGGACTGTTTTATATCACTAAGGATCACAGGTGATATAATGTAATCCTTATGATGAGTTTACATAAAATCATAGAACCTTTTGTGTTGAAAGGATCAAAAGATCATCTAGCTCCAACTCCCCTGCCATGGGTAGGGACACCTTCCAGGTTGCTCTGAGCCTCGTTCAACCTAGCTTTGAAAATTGCCAGGGATGGGGTATCCATAACTCCTCTGGGCAACCTGTTCCAGTTGTCTCATGCTGGAATTCACTACTGGATTCAGCTCTATGCATGCAGCATTATCAATTCAGAACTATTTTTTTGAATGGTTCCTAGCAACAAACAGTTAAAATACATTGGTATTAATAGGCCTGAAGCCTTAGTATTGTTTTGTGGGCAAGAGAGGGACGAGAGGCAGATGTGTGGCGCTGCAGAGCTGGGGAACTACAGTTACAAGACACTTAGCTGGAGCAGCAAGAAAGCCTAGATTGTCGTAACAGCACACAACTATCTAAATAATTATATTCTAAGTATAATGGCACCCATCAAAATAAACTGCATTCCAAAATAACTTAGAGAGGGTCAGGGCAAAGATCTGGAACCATCTGACACGGCACCAAACATTGCCATGCACCTCTGTGCTTCCAAAAATGCCCTGAGATGTCAGACCTAGAGGTGCAGGGATGCCTGATAAAGACCATCAAAACTATGATTTCTTAAATGGAATTGCATTTATGGATATCAAACCATATAATAAATTTAATATGGTCCAGGACCATTTTACACAACAAAGAATTACACGCACTGACAAGTGCACATCAAATCATAGAATGGAATTCTATGAAAATCCAGAACACTCAAGTTCTGAACAGCTGGAAGATGCTTGTACCCAACTTCCTTATGAATAATATATTGACCCATAGTATGGTAATAGTTCAATGAAAATCCATTAAATAGATTACTGAACTCAAAATATCAGTCATGATCTATAATTTTAACTAGTAGCTATTATATCAACTTCACTGAAAACAAATGAGATTAACATTACTAAATTATCTACTCCTTAAACATTTATTTGATATGATGACAGACACTACATCAAAAATTAGGAAAAAATATTCTCTAAAACAATACTTTTTTCTTAGTAGGAAAGAGCTACCCACAAAACAACATTGCTAGAAGTCCTGAAGCAACATAATATTTATACTGTCCATCGAAGAAAGCACCAGGCAAATATGTAAAAACCACTAAAGCACAACCTTCTGTCAACAGTCAGCAAGGTGAACATCTAGCTGGAAACCCCATTCATCTCCAATGGGTTTGACATTGCAAGTGTGCTGCCACAGGACTACTTATTTCTCAACACAAAGGTAATCTTCATCATTGACAAGTTTTATGGAAGATTCAGCATGGTGCTAGTAAGGACAAGATTGTGTGTTCGATCCCTATATGTGCCACTCCTTTAAGAGTTGGACTCGATGATCCNCACCCTAAAACAAAAACCAAACTCCACAGTAATACGTGATAATATCTGTGTTCTGAGACATCAGCCTGGAGTAAGTGAAAGAAAGAACCTAGAGGAAAATAAAGTAGCTTATCTAAAGAAAACCCAAAGTCTGAAAGACAAGATAAGGGCAATAAATGATTTATTTTATACTTACTGCTGAATGAACAGAAAACATAAAAATGGTAAATAACTTAGAAGAAGAGTCGGCAGAAACTACAAAAGCAACTCATAGCATCAACACAAAGAAAAAAAATCCTTACAACCATAAGATAAAAAAAGCAAACAAAACCCCAAAACCACAAGCCACTCTCATGAAGGGAACCTGAACTGTTCAGAGTCATGCCCTCAATGTCTTTAAGCCAACAACAAAAGTTAATTAACTTTGCATGCAACACACAATACTGTAACAGTCACAGCAAGCCAATATTTCACTAAGTGTCTTGCTGTTTCTTTCAGAGTATCAAATCCTGACTTTCAGTTCAAAGCCTGAAAGATAATGGGTTTCCATCAGAAAAAAAAATATTATCACGTAAGTAGTAATTAGCCATTTATTCACTATTTAGATTCTTCCCTAGGAGCCAAATAGTTTAATTGTTCCTTTAATCACAACTTTAGAGGAAATTAACATGGAATTGCCTAATTCTCTGAAAAAACCTAGGTATAAAACACTACTCATCTAAAAGACTTTAAGTATTGTAAATCATATTTAAGTTTGGTTCTCCTCATNCAATGAAACCTCCAAGAAAATAATACAAAGGTTAAGGAGGTTTTAAAAAAGTTTTGGAGGAAGTTTACTGCTGTAAGTAAAACCAAGTATAAAACAAGAACTATGGTAAAACAAAATGCAATTGAGCATTTAATTTTTGTCAAGCACAAGCATATTTCATCATGAATTTGAGCAAGAAAATACAACATTCAATATAACATCAAGTTAAGACAACAGTAAGCTGTTTTTAGTAAGATGAACAGAATTAATGTAATTTTCATAAAATAGTTAATGAATCTGTGCAAGCCAGTCCCNCACAAGCCACTCTCATGAAGGGAACCTGAACTGTTCAGAGTCATGCCCTCAATGTCTTTAAGCCAACAACAAAAGTTAATTAACTTTGCATGCAACACACAATACTGTAACAGTCACAGCAAGCCAATATTTCACTAAGTGTCTTGCTGTTTCTTTCAGAGTATCAAATCCTGACTTTCAGTTCAAAGCCTGAAAGATAATGGGTTTCCATCAGAAAAAAAAATATTATCACGTAAGTAGTAATTAGCCATTTATTCACTATTTAGATTCTTCCCTAGGAGCCAAATAGTTTAATTGTTCCTTTAATCACAACTTTAGAGGAAATTAACATGGAATTGCCTAATTCTCTGAAAAAACCTAGGTATAAAACACTACTCATCTAAAAGACTTTAAGTATTGTAAATCATATTTAAGTTTGGTTCTCCTCATTTAAAACAGACAAAAAGAAATGAGGAATAAACCAACATTTTTAAGAAAAAAAAACCAAAACAAACAAAACCAGCAATAATATGAAGATTCATAATAGCATCAACAGTGGCTTCTAAAGAAATTAATGGAATTTTTCAGCTCGCTCCCTGGCCAACAACAAAAGAAAAGATACAAGAGAGCCAGATGGAGCTTGAAGAACTTTGATGAAAAGCAAATGGATAAGATTCCATATTCAAAGAGTAAAAAAAAGTTACTTATTCAATATTTTCCCCCTTGAACAGAAATTAAAAATGTTTCATGTTATAATCATTGTAGGGTGTTCTCTGAAGTCTGCTCTACTACATCCATAGAAGGTATGAGACAAGAGAAACTGTGCTTAATGACGGGGCTTGGTCTTGTTTGTGGACTTTGTTTCTTAATGTTTTGCATGGAAAACAAGGCAAAGCACAGACTTTTCAGTGGGAAGCTGGTTGTTCCTTCATAAAAGAAGCTCCACAAATTTTTGAGATGTAAGAATTCTTATTATTTTATCTATCTATTTTATTTTTCTGAGTTATCACATTGCCTCAACTTTCTAAGACAAATTTATCAGAAAAGCTGGGCCACATGCAGCAATACTCTACCTACACTACTACTGGTTTAGCTCTTCCCATCAACTGACAGTTCCATCTAACTGAGTAAGTATTATATTCCCTCACGGGAAATTCCATCAGATAAGCTAATCTTAGCAATAACCACCTTAGGCTGAAACTCCAGAAATGGACAAGAAAAATCAAAGACTTGTGTAGATATATGCGCCAGGAAATTACACAGCATTAATCTGAGCTTGTCTTGATGAAGTAATTACTAATTATGAATTATGAGCTATATAGAAATTATATGTAAACTGTATTTCCACAAAAAAAATTAAACCAGCACAGAACTAGCATTTTAATTTTTCACTTCCAGTCTTCCTTTGTTAATTCAACCTGGAAGATATTACAAAAATATCTTCCCAGTGGGAAGGGAAAAAGAGATTATGTGTACTCTTGACAAAACATGGTATAAAACACAGGAGGCAGGAGGCAGAATAGGTTAACCTGATGTCTATGACATTATTTTCTTCTCATTTATGTGGAGAATAGAAAGAAAAACATTAATGTAGAAAACTTTGTGGAAAAGTTCAAATTTATTAATGCAAACAAAAGTAATGTCAAATGATTTCAGTTACAGAAATTCAAAAATAGGTCTGTATCTCTCAGTGAAACATTGCCACAGAAAATACCAAAGTTTTTATGGGTTTGGTTTGGCTTCTTTTGCAAAAGTAAATTACTTTTATAAACAAAGAGAATAAAAAAACATTCCAGCAGCAGTATTTCAATAATCAGGTCTTCCACAGCCACGGAATGTCCAATAAAAGTCCAGCTGAAAGGCAGCACTTGGACTTTTCTCCCAGTCTGGAACCCCTTCACTTTTAGGAAGAAGCAGCCGTCATTTTTTTTCTATAATATTATATCAAAACTGTATTTCAAGAAAGGACCAGAAAAAAAAGGTGATAATAAAACAGAACTCACCACAACTCCAAACTGCTCTGGCTCAGACAAATTGTTATACTCGTTCTTGAACTTGGATAATGCATTCAATTGTTCTTGTTCAGGGAGGTGTTTTATTAAATTCTACAAAGAAAAAAAAATAGGCTTAAAAATCTCAGATTCTACATTGCTTGTATTCTTGTAAACAAATGGGTTTATATATGCATCATTACCACACACTACAATACTCTTCCCTGAAGACAGTAGAATGCACATTGCAACACACAAAGTAACTGAAAGTGTAAAAGGCAAATGATGCAATACTGCTAGCACCTGACACTGATTCTACAGACACTTCTGTAGTCTTTTTTTTTAAACTGTTTTTAAAGAAAGAATATGCTCAATAAGCATAGGTAAACAGAACACTTCGAAGCAAACAGAACAAGAATTTCAAGTGTAACATTACCATTCAAAGGATGGCAAGAATTACTAATGCTAGATTAAAAGTATTCTGAAAAAGAAGAATTTATTTTCTACCTTTTCAAAACAAAAATTTAAACACATTACACTTACTTACTTACTTACACTACTACTTAGCCTGAAAACTTACTATTCAGAAGCAGTAAATCAGCAGTGGGATTCAGATTCAGCCAAATTCATAAGTCCATATGGGAAGGTTGGTCATGTATAAGTGAATGTCTTGTGAACACACATAAGGGAATCTAAACACGTCACCTTCATCTGCTAACCTGAGGAATCCTCTGACTCCCTGGAGCTTCCTGAACACTTAGACACATATTATCTCCATAAAGACACTTACATTTAGGCACCTGAACTCTACTCTAATTAGACGCTGCTAGGATGGCTTTTCTGATGTTCTGGAAATAAAGAGCTTCTCAAACACTTAATTATGGAATATAATTTGAGTTGGTAGCTCAGTTCTGTCCCTTCCCAAGATGACTGCTGTAACTACTAGGCAATAGTCAGAGTCCCTCTGGCCTGCTGTCCTTCTCAGATTACGACTCCTGTGTTCCTGGTTAAGCTTTTGTAACAGTGAGACAAACATGAGAGAGATTTTTCTTTCTTAAAGCACTCCCTGGTCTACTGGTAAGGTAACTCTCCTGAAATGAAGATTCAATCCTTTTAACACTGAAGCCACCCAAGAAAACACAGCCATCCCACTACCTACTGTCATATTTCAAGAAAGAAACAAGAAGATCAGTTCCAGAACTTCCCCATTACTTGATGAAAAAGGCAAACATTTTGGTTGTCAAAATTTGTTTTGTTACCTTTCAAGTAAATAGCTTTGGTGATTTACAATGAGCAAAGTAGAATTCATTTCAGTTAGTGAACAGAATCTCCATCTGAAAATCTTTAAAAAACGCTAATTTTACCCAGTAAAGATCCTATTTTTTCTTTTACAGGAAATTCATCTATTTGAGATATAAAAATTACCTCTCGGAGGCCAGAGAGATAAAAAGTCATACCTATGCTTTGCTTAACACACTTCCCTAGTTTAAGAAGAATGAATTTGACTCTTTAAGTAGTAGCTGCAAAATATCCCTATATCAGTAGACTGCTTTAACAAAGTGTCTACACTCAAATAAGGATTTTGGCATGAGAAACAAAAACTATTAGAAATGCATGACTGATGATGCCTAAAATAATAATGTAAACTTAAATTTTAGGCGCTCGATTTGGATATGGTCAAACTGATTTTCAGCAGAACAACAGTCATATATATATATTTTTACCACTATTACATTTGGAAAATACTTTTGTAAAAAAGACAACATTTATTAATTATGGATGAAGATGTCCGGCACTGAATCAGTAACACTGAGCAAAAATGAAAGGATACAAAGTATAAAAAGATAAATTTTAAATTAGAATTTCAAAACACACCTATTTCTTTTTTTTATCTCCAACATTCACATAAACAGCTCTTAAAATAATGCAATTTCTTAATCTTTGCTGAAATTAAAATGCTATTGTTTGATGTGGAAACAGTTTTCTTATGTAGAAAAACTGCCCACAGAACTTTCAAAAAACAAAACCAGTAAAGTGTTGTAGGAATATTTTTAATATTGAGCACCACAAAATTTTTAAAAAGGCAACCAAAACTGAAGGAGCAGCTGATATCAAAGCAGCTTTTATGGTGTTCAGATAAAATTTTTGAACAGCTACAGATGAAACACATTTTGAATATCAAAGAATAAGAAGGAGAAAGAATTTTGACTAAGTCAATGAGTTTTTGGATTACAGCATGACTTTTGGAGTTTTTACAGTTTTCAGGACTAGATTTAACTTCCAACTGAAGAGCGGTGAGGAGAGGGGGACTGAGAGAGATGGAGAGAAAATACATTTTATTTCTTAAGCATAACAAGAGCTGGATTAAGGATAGATTTCCAACCTCAGAAACAGTGATATCAGGCCACACTGAACCATATTAAAAGCTAAACATAAAACCTACGGAAAGCAAGAAATTTATAGAAAGAAGTACCATACTGTCTCAGGTAACTTACATGAATGAAAGAAAATAGCCATATCCTTGCAAACCTATGTATGCTTTCTCTCTTCTCAGAATAACAAAATACACAGAACACATTTTCATAGCGTGGCCATAACACATACTTGAAAAGGATTTTGAAGGTAAAAATAGAGACATACAGATGGATACTTAAATTTATTTAGTAACCTAAGTATATTTGAAGGTGGATACCAACTTTTTGAAGTAACAACACACATTGTTCTTCCACTTTCAAAGCAAGATGGGTGTCTTAAGTACTTTTTCAATTTTAAACTAAGATAGTCCCTTTCTCAAAATTATTACAGGGTTGTTTTGCCCAGAAACAAGCAACTTGGATGAAACCATTTGATAAAAAATATTACATTCAAAGGTGCAAACTAAATCTGAAGCCTAAGTTCTACTGAATTTTCCACCTGATTCATGTCTTCAGGCGTTTAATCACTTGGCAAAAAAATGCAGTCTGTACTCTTGAGTGATTTGTATGACTGTGTTCACATAGGATATTGTATTATCACTTGGATTCCATGCCACTGACTTTTACTAGATCACAGAAGCTGCTAACATCACTGTACTCTTGTAGAACATAATTTCTCATCTCACTTTTGGCTCTTCAACTTCTCTTACCCTTTTCTTTAATAAAATTGTTCACTACCCTCCAAAAGTGAACACAAAAGGGCTCAACCACTGTCAAAATCTCTTTGGACTCAATTTTGATGCCAACTACATAGAGAGGTTACTGGATACACTGAGTTTCAACTTACTTTATTGTTAATACCAATTAATAGAGCCACGAGATTATCAGCATAGTGTCAAAAATTCATCTCCTATCATACTGTTGTCTGCTATTATATTGTTAACCATGCCTTCGGCATAGCTACTCCAGTGGGGCTAGGGTCTGTTAAATATTTCAAATGTACAGAAAATTAGGCATTTCTTATCCCAAGGCATATACAATTATAATGAAAATAACAGTCCACAGAAGAAATTAAAAATAATGATAGAAAAGCAAAAAATTTCTCAATTAAAATAAACTTTCTCTTCTCAGCTTATTGCAACTTCACATAGAAGTTTGTAATTAATTAACTACCCATTAATGTTTTGATGACTTTTCCCCCAGGGTCTAAATGAAAAATAAGTTTTGCCTTTTTAAAATAATACACACAAAAATTATCAAAATGACAGTTTTTCATTATTTTGATATATAGTATTTATTTAAACAGATTGCTTCATATTATTGTTGAGGACCTAATTTTCCTAACAAGTTAAATTATAATGGTTGAAAAACAGTGCTAAGATCAAATAGCATGAGAGAGTTTCAGAGCAAGCATGGACCACCTGAGACAGAGTTCAAGCTGAACATAACAGCAGAGCACATTTCATCTCTCAGCTTTTCATGCCACTGTAGAGAATTTCTACTGTTTTACCAAATAAAATAAGATAAAGACACAGATCATGATGCTCTTGAGCATGAAGAAAACCTTGAAAAAGTGATCTAAATGCAATCTAGACTAAAAAAACAATTTTGAAGTGTAAACTATGTTCATCGTAATAACCCTAAAGTAATAGTTTCATTGCCAATATTTACTGCATCATTGAACAAAAGAATGAGAATTATACAATGACTGTTTTACTGTCACTGGAGATGATGGTGCATGCGTGCTCCTTCAAATATTTAAGAGAAACATCTCATTCTTCAATGAAGAAGGGAAAGTGAAGTCCAAATAGCTAAAAAGAGATTAAACATCTTTGAAATCCAGGTGACAAGAAGTGAGAGCAAAACTGCATGCAGGAAGAAAAAGACCATGCTGAGCATTGCACAGCATCCTCAGGAGGATGTTATTTTGACATTACAATATGGTAAAAATTTATTTTGCAGGAAAACCATATAAATACAGATTTGCCTTGTTTTGACCTCTGAATACAAGTATGTGTTGCAGTACAAACCACATCTGAATTTCAACATGCCTTAATGTAACAACTAATTTTATGACCCTAATATCTGTATTTGTTTTAACTAATCAACTTCCTGCAAAAAGAGTATGTTTCTAAACAAACCAATCTACCTTCAACTTTCTTTCCTGTTTCAGTAGGAACTGGTACCCATGTCTGTAACACACTTTTCAGTATGCTGAAGAGATTAGCTATCTAAAACCTACACCACATTACTAGTAGATTGATAGTAATTATCAATTATTGATATATCGTGTCTTGACATTTATAAGCAATAATAGCAGTAATTTGAAGTTCATCACAGTATGCCAGAGTCCTGTCAAAAAGATATATAATTTTTCTAAAGACAGATCTTTTCAAATTTAACGATGCCCATCAAGATGAGTCAGGAATGTGGCATATGACAGGCAAGGACAGACTGAGAGAAGTCAGTCTGTTGAACTCCAGGAAAGCAAGCCTCATGGGCACTTAATGTGTGCAGATACTGAACTAGAGGGTACAAAGAAGGTGCAATTAAGCTCCTCTTGGAGTTGTGCAATAGAAGACCAAGGTCATATGTTATAACAATAGAAATTCCAGTTATTTTTCATCACGAGTGTTCAACGCTGGAAAAGATGTCCAGAAAGTCTATGAGGTCTCCAGAGAGATACTAAAAATTTGATGGAAAAGGCCCTGATCAAACTGCTCCAGTTGACCTGGCTTTGAGCAGAGCCCTGGCTCAAATAACTTTAAGATACGCCTTCCAAATTATTTTTCCCATGATTCTAAAATGATTAATTTGTATTTATTTCATTAAATTCTTCAGCTTTCCAACACTTAAATATCACTGTATATAGAACTTTCACTTTCTTTTGGCTCCACAGAGAGTCATACTGGCTTTATGCTTTAAAAAAATAATATTGAAACGGAAGACACTACCTAAATAAACTCCATGGAAGAGAAGTGGTGAATGCTGCAAATGCTCTAGGGCATGATACAGGATTGTTACAGCAAAAAACCCACACTAAACAAGCCAAACAGAGATTTGTTCAGATAAGACAGAGGTAAAAACAAAGTAAAGAAAAAATTGGTAAGTAGGGAAGAAACATCATATGTACCAAAGAAAAAGTCTCTATTTAGGTGAGGACAATATGGAAAACAGAATATAAATTCAGCTGTGTCATAGTTTAATCCCATTCAGCAACCAAGGCCCAAGCAGCCTTTTGCTCACTCTCCCCCCAGTAGGATCAAGAAGAAATTGGAAGGGTAAAACCCAGAAAACTTCATGGGATGGAATAAAACCATGCACACAAGCAAAGCAAAACAAGGAATTCATTTACTGGTTCCCATAGGTAGGGAGGTGTTCTGCCATCTTCAGGAGAGAAGGGCTCCATCACATATAACAGCGACTTGGGAAGACAAATGGCACCACTATCCCACTTCCTTTTTCTTCCCCCCACTTTATAAACTGACCATGATGCCATATGGTCTGGAATGTCCCTTTGCTCAGTTTGGGTCACCTGTCCCAGCTGTGTCCCCTCCCAACCTCCCATGCACCCCCAGCCTCCTTGCCAGGGTAGCACTACAGAAAAGGCCTTGGCTCTGTGTAAGCCCTGCTCAGCAGTAACAAAAACATCTCTATATTATCAGCTCTGTGTTCAGCACAAATCCAAAATACAGCCCCATACCAGCCACTGGGAAGAAAGTCTTCTCAATCCCAGCCAAAAACAACACAAGCTGCTTTCATAAAAATATTAGCATTACAAATTAAAAAAAAAAAAATCTTCAGTTCACAGCAAAAGAAGATTCTTGCAGTAATTTCCTAGCCAAAAGTTTACATTAAGAGTGTTTTTTTAGCTACTGGTTTCTATTTACTGCAAAGCTTCTCTTGAAATATTGGGATTTTAAGTGTCATTTTCATTACCTGAATCATGGACTCTGAGAGCTGTGTTTCATCTATTTCCAGTATCATCATTTTGATCTCTTCATAAGGCACGCGGAAAGATCCAAGAAAAATTGCTAAAACAAAGATTCCACAAATAATGAAGAAAACAAGACAACTACCTTGTTTCTACTTAAAAAACAGCAGTGAAACAGGTCATAGCATCTCCAGATTAACAAACACTATGCAATATTATATAGGTAAGAGATAACAATTTTTAATGTATTTTTAATTACTGTTCTCTTTCAGTTCCAGCCTTTTCCATATCCCTTTGTTATGCACAACATCCAGCATGACAGACCTCCACAAGCAGTCAGAGACAAGTCTACTCTGCAGAAGTAGTACTCTTGCACTTCAGTATATCCAGTCTTGAACAAGGAACAATCTTTAACTGCTTTTGGGGTCTTTTTAAGTGCTTCAGTTGTATCAACTCACATGCTTGGGCTTAAAAACAATATGGATGTATTTAAACACATTTTAAACTAGAAGTGTTTACCAGGCAATCAGACAAGAGAGAAAGGCATTTTTATGGAACGTTTATACACTACTTTGTGGGATAAAAAGCCTCAACAGAATCTACTTACACAGATTCTGTGCAATCTTAGGATCCAAAACTTTTAATTTTTTGATTCGTTTTTTAATGGATTTCTTTTCTTCAAAATCCTCCTCCTCTCTTTTTACTGCTAAAGTAAACACAAATACAATCATGGTTAATTCTTAATATTTAGAGGAAACATTCATGAATATAGAAAGCATATTTGCTATCAAGCTTAGTCAATTCAGAGAGAAAAGAACGTATCATAAAACACACAAAAAATAGAGAGGTTTTGCATGTATTGCTCGTATTCCAAAACTTTTGCTCTTCAGTCAAATCTGTAAGCTTGTTAACCTTCTAGATTTTTTTTTTTAATATATAGGACCTGAATAAACATGCTAATGTTAATTGTACAAATTCAGTCACATTTAAAATATGCAACATGCTCCAGTTACCCTGGCCAGGCTAGGATTATGAATCAGATTTTAACAAAAACAAATCTTAAAAAAACATAGCAATGTCTCAACGCTGAGACATCTATCTATTTTTGTGATTGTTTTTGTCCAGCTATATGCACCAAAATTACCAAAGACCACTGGTTTACTAAAAAATTAATATTACCTTAGAATACAAACTAGTTGTTTTATTTTCCTTCCCCCCTCCAAAAGATGTATTTTTAAATAAATGATGCAATCATATTATTCAAAAATACCACAAAGACAAAGTGATTGTATAAATATACATTAACTTGGCTGGAGATTTTGGCTAATTCTTTCTTTTCAGGAAAAAAATTCCAAAAAAGATCTCCCAACTACATTGTGTAAGGTGCACTTATTTCTCATTATTCACACATTGTTATAAGAATTACACTTAAAATAACAACATAGCCTTGATAAGGTATTAGTAGAAATTATTATACAAACAAACTAAAAAGCAAAAGCCACACAAATCTTTTCTTAAATACAATCTGATTGTACCCTTTTTTTTATTTTCCTTCTTCTTCCCCCCAGCACAAATCTTCACTGTCAAATGTTATTTGCCAAATGTATTGCTACTATTTATCTAATTCTGTATACTATTTCACAAATGAAATTAGTTTCCAAGCTTTTACAGTACGGTTGTTCCAAATTAAGTTATATATGCTTCAAATATTTGAGAGCAGAAAATATGCTACAATTATATAATGTGCTACTGACTTCCAAAGGAGATAGATGAGAAGTCCTGTCAAGAAGACATAGGATTAAAATTTCTAGCTCAATGATGATCCTTGACAAAAGTAGACATAAGTATGAATTATCAAGAGGATTTCCCTAAGCTGAAATTAATTCCAAAAATTTTAAAGAGAGATATTTGAGAGCTACATCATTCTTAAACAAAGTTTTTCTAAGCACAATAAATTTTGCCAAGGATTGGGACACAAACTAAATGACCTCTTGAGGTCTTTGAGTTTTGTTGTCTAGGATACAACCAAAGACATAAGGACTTCAAGACCTCATATGGGGATTGAAGGAACCAGATTCAAATCCCTTCCGAGTAGGTGAAGACACAAATTTGAATTATCTCCTGTATCACTTTTGATACTCTACACCTCTATGTGGGCTAGGGAGCATGATGCTTCTAAAGACATTCTGTATTCTGCAAAAACGAAATCACTAAGCAAAGGAAGACATAAATCAGTCCTTAAAAGAAGGACTGATATCCAGGGTACTGCTAAATGGGTTACAACACCACAATTTTCCTCTTTTGTCTGTTTCCGCAGGGCCCTGGACAATGGGATACAAAGACAAAATCCTCCTCTTTTGTCTGTTCCTACTCTACACACAAATTCCGGTTGGCCTTGAATTTCTTTTAGCACAGATTTAAGAGAATGGAAGGCACTCTCCTGTACCAGAAAAAGCTACATACCCTGCTTACTACATATGTGAAAACAAAAGTAGGTTTTCACCACCAATTTGAGAACCCTATATCCCATGTTCCAAAGGAACAGAATGACACTAAAGCTACTGGATGAAAAGGTTACCACTAAAGGTTCACTTTTTCTGATTGTGCTTCAAGAAGAGCCTTTACTGAACCCAGAAGAGTATGTCAAGGGGCTACAGATCCCAGAATCATGAGTGTTTTTTCCTTCAGTTACACACTTCAATAGACCTCTCAAATTTCTTAACTTCTTCAACTACACAGCGAAAACAGTGACTCTTAAAAACCTGACTTCTGAGTTGCCTCAAAGTCTTATCAATACTAGAATTGCAGATTTCCCTAGAAGACCTGTACATCTGTAAAGCACAGGTTTCAAGCCATCTTCATGCCCTAATGAAAATACAGTAAAATGCTTTATGGCTACCTTGGAACTTTGCAAAAAAACTTGGAACTTTACAAGAAAAAAAATAATTTCCTTTGTAGTCACTATAAAAAGAAGTTAAATTATCTAAATTTATTAAATTGCTTAAATTTGCCCTTACAGCCTCAAACTGGATACTAATAGGTGCAGGAAAAAAAAAATGTTTGCCTCTTCCAGCACTAGAAAGCAAAATTTATTCATTACAAGTCTTATAACAGAGAATACAGAGATACACAAGCATGCAAAGAAAAATTAACAGTTAAACATGCACTACTTCATTCCCTACTTCCAAATCAAGAAACAATGCTATAAATGAACTGGCTAATAGCCTCAGGAATTTTCACCCAGGATGGGGTTAAGCACAATGTTACAGCTCTACGTAAGGCACCACAACACTAAGGAAGAACATATAAGCACAGAATGTATATACTCTAGGAAATTCATGCAGGAATTGGATGAAGAGTTCTACAGTTATGCAACAAACTAAATTATTGCAAACTTACATGATACTCCAGCAGAATTCAGGTCACGTCCTTATGTAGTTGGCAGCAATAAGAAGCAGAGGACACGTATGACTTTTCTTGCTTATTTGAAATGTTTCACTTCCCCTCAAAAATACTTCCTACTGTCCCTAGAAATTTCTCCCTCCTTTGCTAATGTCCTGGTTTTGGCCAAGGACACTGGAAATTTTTCTTAGGAGCCATGAGGGTGCAGAGGCTAGAGCCGTGTGGGCATGGCCAAGACATTGTGCTATTTAATGCCATCTCACCTCATGGCCAGGCAGGATGGAAAAGGGACTCTCTCTTGCTTCCTGGAAAAGGAGGAGGAAGTAGGGGGCATTGCTTTTCCAGGGGACCAAGCAACAAATGGAGTGATGGGGTAATGCTGGTCTCAACCAGATGGTCTGTCTACCATGTTTTTCATTGCCTTGGGTTTGGGGGAAAAACATGCGGGCAGATGATCTGTACCATTTTGTTCAGTGTCCCAGTCAGTGAACAATTTTTACTTGCAAACCACTCTCTTTTTGTAAACTTTTGTTATTGATATTGCTGCTGTTACTCTTATCTCATTGCTGTGTCCAGTAAATTGCTTTATCTCAACCCATGATGTCTGCCTTTTTTATCTCCCACTGAAGGCAGGAGGGGTGCACTAAATGAGGGAGTGCCACTCCTAAACCATGACAGGTGGCAAAAAAAAAAAAAAAANAAAAACCAAAAAAGGGGAAAAAAAAAAAAAAAAAAAAAAAGAAGAAAAAGATAACATCCCAAAAGCCCAGGAAATACAACAATTATCTATTTCCAACAAGAAAAAAGGGGAAAAATCCCACATCAGAGGGGAATGAAATACCTGAACAGGTGAAGTAAGTGTCTAGATTAAAAGGAAATCAAAGAAAATAAGCAGGTAAATTTTCATTTGTGGAGGGCACTAGAATAGAGGGAAAAGTATATACAAGAAAAAAAATTGGAACATCTGCTTACAGTGGGGGGGAAAAAAAAGCAGCCTAGTGAGAGTGTGCAGCTGCTGCAGAAAGGAGGTGACTATTGAAGGAAATAGATGTGAAATGTTACCATGTTAATGAGAGATTACTCAAACCAGGGGATCACAAAATACACATACAGTTCTCACAGCTCCAGAAGTTTGATCTTATGAAATCATTAACTTTTCCAAAATACTTTTTTTTTCCCCAGATACTATACAACAAAAAAACACACACCCTTTAAAGTTCTATCCAAATGCTAAATCTATCCCAGCGTGGGACATACACATGGCCCCAGCATCTGAGCTGGACAACATTTCATCAGTAATACCTCATCTGATGTTCCTGCTCTGCCCTCTCAGCATGAGAAACAAAGTGCTAGAGCCCTTTAAAATATGCAGAATGCACCTCCCACCCTTAGCAGTTCCTCTTATCTTCACACCCCACATCCTTATTAACAAGACTAAAATTAACAGATGTGGTTGGCAGCATACAGACTGACAAATACCTCAAAGGAATTTTAAATACTGGACAGATTGCTGTTACTGTGTCCTTCAGATTCAGATCCACATGCAAATGTAGTCAACTATCTCCATCTGGGGCAATGACCTGACTGAAATTAGGGTCCTGAAAAGGGTGGTGACAGGACTGTTTTACAAATATTACAGTTGGAAGCCCACAGAATAGCACTTCATAAAATTGTGGACTGGATCCTGTGGAGTTTCTCTGTAGAACTCTGAAACAATTACATTCTTGGTAGGTGCCACTGAAATAATCTACATTCATGAACTGCAATACACATTTCCATTTCTGCCACAGGTCTCACATAATCTGCTACCTACAACCTTTGTAAGAAAAATCATGTCTGTTCATCTGTATGCTGAAAAAAAAATCTTCAAAAATGCATCATCCTAGTGGAAAAAAAACACCCTTGAAATACAAGCTTCAAAAGGAATATATCCGAACATTTAGATCTGAACATTTATTTTTAAAAGTCTGAATTCCTATTTCAGACGAAACTTAAAAACTACATTACACAGAACACTCAGTGGAGTTATTTTGTCACTAAGTAACAGAACGTACAGAAAATTACACATGACCTTACACTTTTCCTAGCCTCTTATCTAAGACAACAGTCGTCCTGCATTCTCTCTTCACTAGAAAATGAAAGAACAAGCCTGGGGTCACGGACTCAAAGGAGATACCCATACCGAGTGTCATTATGAAAGTAGATGCCTACTTCATCTGTAGAGAAGTCTGACTCTTAAAAGGAAATGATATGTCCCATATAGCAATATATTCAACTAAAAAAGCTGCAATGTGTATCTCCTAAAAGTTATCTGGAATCAAAGGAACAGATCTTTAATAGAAATTGAGGTTGTAGCTAAATAACAAATCCTGCCGAACTTCTTAGTTATTCAAAACTAAAATGTGGAGTACCTTGCTATCAACCACTGTTCAGGTTGGAAGTGACCTCTGGAGATCCAATCCCCTTACTCACACAGGGTTACCTACAGTCAGGTGCCCAGGACTATATTCAGGCAGCTTTTGAATATCCTCAAGGATGGAGGGAGAGTCCAAAACCTCCGTGGGCACACTGTGCCAGTGCTCAGTCTCCTTCACAGTAATAAAAAAGTGGCTTGTGATGTTCAGGAGGAACCACCTGCGTTTCAGTTCATGCCCATTGCCTCTTCTCCTGTCAATAGATGCTACTGAAAAGTGTCTGCCTCGATCCTCCTTGCACTCTCCCTTCAGGTATTTACATAAACTGGCAAGACCCTCCTGAGCATCCCCTTCTCCACATTAAACATTCACAGCTCTCTCAGCCTTTCCACACAGGAGGCTTCAGTCCCTTCACCATCTTCATGACCCTTTGTTGGACTTTCCCCAGTGTGTCCAAGTCTGTCTTCTACTGGGGAGCCTCGAGCTGGACACCGTATTCCAGATGTGGCCTCACCAGTATTGAAATCAAAGGCTGAACAAGGAATATGTGTCTTTTGACTGACAGGATAGAAACCTTTGAAGACTTGGATTGTTTAACAGCTTCACGACTGCTGTTGCACAATATGACACTCAACAAAACAAAGCAAACCTTTAGAGAAAGGGAAGGGGAAGGGGAAAGGGAAGGGGAAGGGGAAGAAGAAGGGGAAGGGAAAGGGAAAGGGAAAGGGGAAAGGGAAAGGGAAAGGGAAAGGGAAAGGGAAAGGGGAAGGGAAAGGGGAAGGGGAAGGGGAAGGGGAAAGGGAAGGGAAAGGGAATTTAAAGGCCACCAGCAAGCCTATTACCTAGACCATGACTCTATGCAGGTGCCATCAGCTCCACTTGCACATTTCATACTGGATCATTCACCAGCACAGCTATTTGTGACAATATACTTTTAAAATACAAAAGAAACTGTGAACTGGATCTAAGTCATTTTACAATATAACTGAAAACACCTCCTTTCTTTTTTCTTTTTTATAAAAACAAGAATGAAATAAGGTTACCAGGCATTGCCCACAGAAGCAGGAAGAATGTCTGAACACTGAAAGACCAGGAATCACATAAATATTCTTCTTATCAAACTAAGCAACCTGAGGTTGTATTAGCACAATTGTTAGCATCAGGGACTGCTCATCACTTAAAGATCTGCTTTAAATGATAATTTATTCTAAACCAAGAACACTAAGCTCTCACATTTTTTAACAGTAGCTGATAAAATTCTGAAGAAAAAAATCCAACCCCGAAGTCCTGTTTGTTAAGAACTATCTAAAATACTCACAAAAATATGACATACAAAAATCAGAATAACCACTCTCTTAGTTACAATCTCAAGACCTGAACAGCTCCACACTAGAACTGGAACTTTTAACCAAGACTGATCAACTCTTGGAAAGATCTAAAACTTCATTAATTCTTGTCTGAGGGGAAAGATAAAAGGGGAGGCCGAAATGAGCTTTCTGCTACAGTGGAGTTTGCTGGACAAGGAAAATCAAAACCTACTGCTGTTCCCAGCAGAAAAGAGTATAGTATCAGTAGACACATAATTCTGCAGTTTCCAGATCTCCCCACTTTAAAGATATATTCCTACCATCAAGATTTAGATGTTTGGGCCTTACAAAGCTGATCCACCACTTGTCAAAGGCATCAAAAGCTAAATAACAGACCCGAGTGCGCTTGTACCCAAGGTGAGCATAGTTGATTCAAGAAACATCATAACATTACTGATTGTAAATTGGAACGGCAACTGTTCACCTGCACTATTTGTTGTACAATAGCTGCCTTTCAGATGTTGTTGAATTACAGAGCAAAAGCTTTTCATTTAATAATCCTTGACGGATTGTTCTTCCACACATTTGTATAATTGCTTTTTAAACCTAATAAATTTTACACATTAAGTCCTTCAGCACAGGATTCCAATTCTTAATTACACATTGTACAAAGAAAGACTTCATTTTATAATCTTGATCAGTTTTGCTCGATCTCTACTATACTTTTTATTAATAAGAGGAAAGGAAACCACACAAAGTATGCAGCATGTGGGCACAGCTTGAACTTTTACAGGGACATTGCTGTTTATTATTTTGTTTTCCTTTCTTAACAGTTCCCAAAAACCTATTTTGCCAGTATATCAGTAAGTTATTAAATTATTAAATAATTCTGCGATTTAACAATGATTATCTACAATATGTCAACCACCGGTATCAAGTTTGGCTATTGCAAATATTCAAGCCTTTTTAGAAACGATCACCACATTTGTCACCTTGCTTCCTTTCCTCTGATGTTGGCATAAGTTCAAGTAATAGTTTACACAGCACAGTTCATAGCTCAGCTGTTTCATCCTTCAGTTCCCTTAGAAGTCCAGGGTGAATACCAGCTGGTCTTAGCAATCTGTTACTGTTCACTTTATTGACCTATTCTGAAACTTCCTCTACTGACCATGCAAGCTGTGTTTCTTGCTCCAATGTGGTGTAATCCCGAAGTCCAGCTTGGAGGTAACCTCAGTATTGGTCAAACGGAAATAATTCAGAGCTTCAGCATTTGGAAGCAGGAAAAAAGAGGCATTATTCTTTTTTTTTCCTTTGGAAGGCAGATGTGAAGCAGTAAATCACACTTTTGTATTGCATTTTTATTACGTCTTTATCATGCTCAAAATTCAATAGTATGAAAATTTTAACACCTTAGTTCTAAATCAGCAAAGCAGTTACAATCAGAAACCTACTGAAATCCTCAGAATCAAAACACAAGCATATACTCTTAAATAAAACCTGCATGAAAAATAGACACTCAAAGATGTGGCTCTGCTGCTTATAGGTTTTATGTAGCATCCATTAAATCTGTTTAATATGCTGCAGTCTCTGTATTTCTTAAACCATGCTCTGGGTTTTTATCAAGTGAGTATACGAGTTAAACTTTTCTTTTTTTAATCTTTTAATGACGATTACTTTATTTGATATCAATATTCTTTAAACTTCAATAAATAGCTTCTAGAAGCTGGACCTGGCTTTTTTCCAGACCAAAGTCCAATGTACAAGCTCATTTTAGTGCTTCTTACTGTGCAAGTTTTGAAAATGTGGGTATTTATCATTAGTTATTTACAAGAATATGTAGAAGGATCATTTTCCTTTTTATACCTTAATTCACTACACTGTCAAAATTGTTTCATCATAATCTTAACTTTCAATTTAATACAGGTATTTCCAGCCCTTGAGTTTCAAAGTCTAGAAGCCTCTGAACATATAGTAATTCAAGTTTTTCACCTCTGGGGAAGGACTTGGGGTGCTGCAGGCTGAATGACTGGACATGACCTGCCAGTGTGTACGTGTGGCCCAGAAAGCCATCCACGCTCTGGGCTGCATCAAAAGGAGTGTGGCCAGCAGATCAAGGAAGGTGATTGTGCCCCTCTACTCCACTCTTGTGAAACTCCCTCCTGGAGTGCTGTGTCCAGCTCTGAGGTCCCCAGCACAGGAAAGACATGAACCTCTTGGACCAGGTCCAGATGAAGGCCACAAAAACATTCAGAGAGCTGGAGCATTTCTCATAAGAAGACAGGTTGAGAGCTGGGTTTGCTTATCTTGGAGAAGAGTAGCCTCCAGGGAGACCTTCTTGTAGCTTTTGAATATTTAAAGGGGGCTTATAAGAATTTGGGTCTGTTGTGAGGGGACAAGGGCTTTAACCTAAAAAGGGTTGATTTAGACCAGATATATAGGTGAAATTTTTTACAATGAGGGTGAGGAAACACTGGAACAGGTTGCCCAGAGAGGTGGTGGATGCCTTATCCCTGTAAACATTTGAAGTCAGGTCAGACATGGCTCTGAGCAATTTGATGGCATTGAAGATGTCCCTGCCCATTGCAGCTGAGTTAGACTACATGGCCTTTAAAGATCCCTTCCAATCCCAACTATTCTATGATTCCAAAAGTCACAGTATGAAGACACAGCTGAGTACTTCTGGCAATAGGTAAGAGTCCATTCCTTCCCTTACACACTCTGCTTTTCTCTGCCTTACATATTCCTAGAATTTATGAAAAGGCCAGCATAATAATCAACATACTTCAAAAACTTCAACTCACAAAAATGACTAAAACCTAACGGGGC
>VZRM01006573.1:37227-52550 GCA_013397955.1 Grantiella picta
TTTTTTTTGTTAAAAAAAGAGAGAGGGAGGGGGGAAATGAAGCAGGGAAAAATGCCAGAAACATTTCCCACAATATTTCAGACAGGAACCGTCGGCGTCGCTCTCGGCTCAGGGGTTTGCAGTCCTTTCCCAGCACGGCTGCTCCGGGCTGGGATTCCATAAAAAAGGAGGGTTTGGAACCATTTTTTTCTGTTTGCAATGGACACACAAGTGCTAAAACAGAGCAAATTCATCTCCTGGCTGAGGGCAGGGGGGCACAGGCACGTCCAGCTCTCAGCTCGGCGCGGGGACTCGCGGAACGTTTGCCATAAATACTCCCGGAGCTCCCGGCGGGGATTTCCTTCCCAAAAAACCTCGGTGGAATTCCCGCTCTTCCCAAAGCCGGCGCCGTCCTCCCGCTCCGGGCCGGGAGATCCCGGGGGAGCCAGGCCATCCCGAGGCCCAAGGGAACACACAGACACAGGGAATCGCGGGTTGAACAGCCCCAGAGCCCCCCTCCCCCCTTTTCCCAAAGTTTCTCGGCGCTGTTGGACAAAGTCTGGATGTCACACGGAGCAGCCTCGTCCCCCCAACAGCAGAGTCCAAGCTCCACGGCTCTCGCCGGCTCCCCGCTGGTCAAGGTTTGGGCAGCAGCAGCGGCGGCGGCTGGGGCCGCTTCCAGAAAAAGCTCGGGATGAGGGGCGGCCGGGGGTTTAGGATTGCTTCAGCCGCTTGCGGGGAGGGCCCAGGAAGGGGCACTGCGCCGAGGCCAGCGAGCGATAGGCTTCGGCCACCAGGTGAGGGTGAGAAACCACCATGGACTTCCAGCCCGACGTCTCCATCACGTCCGAGGCGTGGCTGAAAGGCGGGAATGAAAAGCGGGATTAGGGATGGGGTAATGGGGAGATGGGTTCTCCCCACAGGAATCGGGAATTTGGGGTTTTCATCGTCCTGCAGCTCTGGCAGGTGTCTCAGGTTGGAGGGTTTGAGGGTCAGAACTGAGGGGGAAAATCTCCAGCAGATTCCAGGGATGGCAGGAAAACAGAGCTCATCCCAATCCTGGCAGATTCCAGGTGGGATGGCAGGAAAACAGAGCTCATCCCAATCTCGAGATCTCAGGGAACACAGAGTTCAGGAGGAAAAGCTCCAGCAGATTCCAGGTGGGATGGCAGAACACAGAGCTCATCCCAATCTCAAGCTCTCAGGGAAAACAGAGCTCAGGAGGAAAATCTCCAGCAGATTCCAGGGATAGCAGGAAAACAGAGCTCATCCCAATCCTGGCAGATCCCAGGTGGGATGGCAGGAAAACAGAGCTCATCCCAATCCTGGCAGATCCCAGGTGGGATGGCAGGAAAACAGAGCTCATCCCAGCCCCGAGCTCTCAGGGAACACAGAGCTCATCCCAAACCCAGCAAATCCCAGGTGGGATGGCAGGAAAACAGAGTTCATCCCAGCCCCGAGCTCTCGGCACAGGAATGGTTTAAATCAATATAAAAAGCACTGAAAAAAACTGCACTGAGTGACTGAAATGTTGCAGTTATTAAAGCTTGGCAGGGATTTTCCATCTGCTGGTGGATCAATGCCTCAGGATCAAATCATGGGATGCTCTGGGCTGGAAGGACCTCAAAGCTCATCCAGGTCCATGGGCAGAGACAGCTCCCACTGTCCAGCCTGGCCTGGGACACTCCCAGGATGATTCCAGGATCAGAACTCCCTGATCCTCTCCTGCCTGGAGGTTCTCCTGATCTCAGGAAGCTCCAGAGCAACTCCCAGGCTGTTCCCACTCTGGGCAACCCCAGGGGACAAGGCTGACCTGGATTTGGGGCAAAGCCACGTGTGGAATAAATCATGGATCACAAGGAGAGAACTCAGAAAGAACAGAGGAGAACCTTCCCTGCCGAGGCCAGAGCTGGGAATGTTTTTAAACAATAAATCCCAAAATCCTGCAGGTTGGGAAGGATCCTGAGGATCACCACATCCAACCATGGTTTATTGAGAGAGAGCAGTGGGAAAGGCAAAAAGGGAAGGAGGAGAGGGAAGGGGAAGAGGGAAGGGTTTGTCCATTCTGGAGACACACTAATTACTCACTAATTAATGAAGTCCACGGCCTGGGTTTTGAGCTGGTCGGCGCTGTGCAGGTCAGCCAGGATCAGAATCTCAGCTGCGTTCTCCACGGAGAGGTTACTGCAGAGAGCATCCTCACACATCACCTTCAGCCTCTCCAGGGCGTACTGGGAACAAAACCATGGAATTACACCTGGAATCACACCTGGGACTGACAGAAATCCCTGCTGGTTTGGGAAGATCTCCACCAGGTGTTTTCCAGCACATCCAGGTTTCCCTGGAAGCCCCAGTTCCAAGGATGTGCGTTCCCAGAAGGCACCTGCAGGGAGCTCCAGGATATTCCCAGCTCCCAAAAATGCCAGGCTCACCTTGTCAGCAGCTGCCAGCAGATCGTCAGCCATCTTGTCCAGGTTTGGGGCTTTTCCGGTGTAAATGAAACACATCATTTCCTTAAAAACCTCGGGCTCCACGTCGTTGATCTCAACCCGGTTCTGCAAGGGGAAAATGGGGCTTTTTAGGGTCTGCCAGGAGGCTGGAGGGTTCCTTCTACCCCAAATTATTCAGGGTCAGAGGGAAANGAGGGGAAAAGGAGGGGGAAAGGAAGAGAGGAAAAGAAAAGCTGTGGATGGAGTAAGAACATTCCAAGTTGTATCCCACATTCTCCACTTCCCCCAGTCCCACCCCAGCCTCCTTCCCAAGGGAACAAAGGCACAATTGATCCTGGATCCCTTTTTTCTCCTCCTCCCTTCAGGAGCAGAGGGAAGAGCAGCTCCAGAGGAACTCCCTGAGCAGGGATCACTCCAGCTCCCCTCAGGTCTCACCTTCTTGCTCTCCTCCATCTCGTGCTCGAACATGGCGCTGAACACCGGGGAGCGCGCTGCGGAGGGAATGGAACAGTTGGGAACGTTGGATCCTCTGGGATCTCCTCCCCAGCACTTCCCACCGGGCTCCCGTGTCCCATCCTGCCAGGAACTGCTGGGATGGCATTCCCAGAGAGGCTGGGGCTGCCCCTGGATCCCTGGCAGTGCCCAACGCCAGGCTGGACGGGGCTGGGAGCAGCCTGGGATGGTGGGAGGTGTCCATGGCAGGGCTGGGAATGGATGGGATTTAATCCCTCCCAACCCAAACCAGCCCAGGATTCCATGAAGGGGACAGAGTTAAAGGTGACTCTGTGGAACACCCTGGGTAGCTTGGTCCACAGCCAGGAGCTTCTCTTGGCATGGGGGCTCCAGGACAGCTGGAGAGTGACCCTGGACAGGAGATGGAGGCACAGGACCAGGGGAAGGGGCTGAAGAGGAAGCAGGGAAGGGAAAAAGAAGAATTTATTCCTCCCTGTGAGGGTGGCAAGGAGCTGGGCTGGCATTCCCAGAGGAGATGTAGAAGGGATTGGGAAGGAATTCATTCTCCCTGTGAGGGTGGCAAGGATGGCATTCCCACAGCAGCTCTGGCTGCCCCTGGATCCCGGGCAGTGTCCCAGACCAGGCTGGACAGGGCTGGGAGCACCCCGGGATGGTTGGAGGTATCCCTGCCATGGCTCAGCTTTAGGACCCCCCCATCCCACCCACCCCACAGCCCAGGGCAGCACCCACCTGCCAGGATGGCCTTGTGGCCCTTGAACTCCTGGCCAGCCACGCAGAGGCAGCAGTCGGTGAAGCGCGAGTTCTCCCAGAGCCCTCCCAGCTCGTCGGCCAGGCGGCACTCGGGCACCTTCACCATGTTCATGGTGTTCTGGCCTGAGATGTTCACCGAGTCCTGCACCACGCTCACCTGGGACGGGGGAAACACTCAGAACACGGCCTGGGAATCCTCAAAAACACAGTCTGGGAATCCTCAGAACACGGTCTGGGAATCCTCAGAACACAGCCTTGGAATCCTCAGAACACGGCCTGGGAATCCTCAAAAACATAGCCTGGGAAAGCCTCAAAAACACAGCTCTGGAAAGCTCCCCTCCCTCAAAAACACAGCCTGGAAATCCTCAGAAACAGAGCCTGGAAAAGTTCCCCTCCCTCAAAAACACAGCCTGGGAGTGCTCCTCTCCCTGCAGGAAGGGGAAATTCCCAAAAACACAGCCTGGAAAAGCTCCTCTCCCTGCAGGAGGGTTTCATTCCCAGGGCAGGGGAAGGCAGTGCAGGGCAAGCCCCACAGCTCTCGTTTCAGGCACTGTGGGGTTAAAATTTCCCCACTTTTAAAGGATCCTTTCCAGAGATCCCTGTACCAGAACATCCATCCCAAATCCCAAACCCCACCGGCAGATTTCCTTCCCAGCACCTCTATCCGATTTCTCAGATGGTTTCTGAAGGAAGTGGCACCAGATTTTTGCTCTTTCCCGATTTTTTCCACACACCACACCTGACCCAGTTTCTCCTTCCATCAGCAGTGTGAAACCTCCCCGATCAATAATGCAACAGCCACCAATCCACGGGAGGTGAGGGATGCAGGGAGCTCCCAGCACAGACCCCACCAGGGCTGCTCTGACCCCTCCAGTGCCCTCCCGCTGCCCCTGCCTGGAGAGTTCAAAATCCTAAAATACAAACTGGGGAAGGGTTTGTTTCTGCCAGGCCGGACTCTGTCTTTCCTCCTTTCTCCTTTCTCCTCCCATTTTGTGTTCAAGGAAGAGCTCCCTCCATCCCTAAGAATTCCTGCTGCTGATTAAACACTCCTCCTCGAGATGTTTGTTCAGTTAAACATGTGCATGATTATGATGGCTAAAAACTGAAAAAAACCCACCCCAAAACAAACCCCCCCCCCCAAAATTCCAGCTGTCAAAGAACTTTGAAGCCCTTTTATTCCTGAAAGAAAACACAGCAGAAGAAAAGACTCCCAGAAAAAAACAGTGCAGGAGATGCAAGGAGAGAACAACTTGTTCTGCCTCTCTTCTGGCAAAAAACAGCTGCAGGAGGGGTTTGGGTTTGCAGTTCAAAAGACAATGGGAGCGAGGCAGAAGCAGCTCTGAGGACACTAAATTAGAGTTTCTATTTGCTCATTAAGGTTTTTCGACTTAAATCTCTGGGTTTGGGAATAACTGGCTGCATCTTTGCCTGAAATGGCACAGGTGAAAATAAAAATACTAAAAATACTAAAAATTATATGATGATGATAATAATAATAATAATAATAGTAGTAGTAGTGTAGAAAAACACAAACACAATGAGAAGAAAATGGTGATTGCTGTAAAATCCCCTTTTCTTACATTTTTCTCTTTGCTGGCTGTCCAGACATGCTGAAGGAAATAAAGAGGAGCTCTGCAGAGCCAGGGGTGGGATTACCCCAAGCGACCCCAAATCCAGGAGCACAACGGGAATGGGAATTCCCACGGCTGGATGGGAACACCAAAGCTCCAGAGCAGACCTGATTCCCATCCTCATCCCAGGGAAAAGCCCAGCAGGAAGCAATGGAAAGCCAAGGATCACGCAGGGCCAGGGCAGCAAACACACACAGAGCACTGAAATCCCAATTTCTCAGGACATCCCCAGCGCTCCCAACCCCATAAAAGCCGGGAAGAGGGCAGGATGAGGTGTCTGTGGGATGGAGTGTCCTGGGCCAGGAGCAGAGCTCACCTCGCAGAACAGGGTGAGTTTGTCGTCCGGCAGGAGCCCGTTGGCCTCGTCCAGCAGGAAATCCCTCCGGATGAACTTCTTGAAGCCCCAGTCCTTGCCTTGCACGAAGCGGTAGGCGCGCTGGCTCTCTGCGGGGTGGGCAGGGCTCAGCACGGGGCCAGGGCAGGGCTGACCCCAAACCCGGCCCAGACCACCCCAGACAGGGTTTCCCTCACCCCACAGGAGTTTCCCTCACCCACAGGGGTTTCTCTCACCCCACAGGGGTCTCCCTCACCCCACAGAGAGTTTCCCTCACCCCACAGGGGTTTCCCTCACCCCATGCAGAGTTTCCCTCACCCCAAGGGGGTCTCTCTCACCCCAAGGGGGTTTTCCACACCCACGGGGGTCTCACTCACCCATGGCCTTGGTCTCCTCGCCCTTGGCGTTGAGGATGGAGAACTTGAACTTGGCCCTGACCTCGCTCTTGGGGCAGCTCACCAGCAGCAGGTACAGGGAGAGGTAATCCTTGCTCTCCTCATCCAGGCCTTTGGGGTTCACACGCAAACACCTGGGAAAGGGGAGTTGAGAATGGCAGCAGGGGGGAATTTAAACCTTGGGGTGAATTTAAAGGAATGGCTCTGTGGGGTTTTTGTGTTGATCCAGCAAACAAGTGTTGATCACAAACTCTGAGCCCCAGGGAACCACAGAGGGGTGGAAGGAGCAGAGCTGGGTTAAAAGCTCTTAAAAATATCCAGGAATGATGGGCAACCCAGCAAATCCACCGGGAAAAGGGCAGGGAGAATGGCTGGGATCACTGGAAAGCCCCCTGGATGTCAACTCTCATAAAAGGAAAGTAAAAGAAATAAAATGGAGGGAATGGATTTGAGGAAGTGCAACAAATGCTGAGAAACAGTGGATAAAATTCCACAGGAGGCAACTGAAAGGAAAAAGGGATTTCTGGAAGGCTGGTGGTTTAAAAAAAAATTCAAAAATGCCAGGGCTAAAAGGAAAAACTCCTCCTGTGTGAAGAAAAGGCAGGAAGAGGCATCTCCATGACCTGCAACTTGACACAATTCAGCAAGAACAAAACCCAGGCAGATAATGAACAGCTCCCACACACAGGGACCGAAATCCACGGCTCCAGGAGAGCTGAGAGCAGAGGTGACAAAGGTGACTCGGGAACAAAGGAAAGCACAGCTCTGCCACCCAAAGGAGGAACACACACTGTGTCCCACGGATACAGCTCAGCCAGGGCTGCCTTCCCACAGTTTGTACCGAAAAGCAAAATTCTGAGCTGTAAAACACCGGGATGAATCAGGAATGAGTGTCCATGGATGCACCATAACACAACTCTGAGCAAAGTCCACCCAGAGTTACTGGAAGTGACTGGAGAACAGGGAAATAAGGAAGGTTTAGAGGAAAGGAAAAGGCCAAAATGAGGTCACCCCGAAGAGGGAACAACTGGGCAGGAGCAGGGAGAGGACATTGGTATTTCCCTCATCCCTGTGCTCTCCGTAGCCACAAAAAGCTGCCACGCACAGAAAGGGAATTCACAGCAGGCAAAATTCCCTTTTGGACCCCATGGATATTAGGGCTGGGAGTGTGGAATGGGCTGTACACACTGAGCGACTCCCAGAAATCTGTTTTTATGGTGAACATTGGTTTGTGTGCCAACAGCGCAGAGGCAGCAGGGCTTGGTGTGCAGGACAAGAAGGTTTTTATGGATTCCCTGTGCCCCAAAGCCCACCCAGCTGGGGTGATCCCCTCTCCCTGCCTCACCACTTGAGCTTGTCGTTGGCTCCAGAGGAAAAGGTCGAGCTCTTGATGACCTCCCCCATCTCCTCCCGGCAGAAGCTGAAGTTGTTGATGGTCCACATGTAGGAGAACTTCACCACCTTGATCTGCAGGGAGGGAAAGGCAGCTGTGAGGTCAGCGCTGGCTGGGGTCAGCCCTGGCCATCCCAAAGGATCAGCTGTGGGGTCAGCCCTGGTCATCCCAAAGGGTCAGCTGTGGGGTCAGCCCTGGCTGGGGTCAGCCCTGGCCATCCCAAAGGGTCAGCTGTGGGGTCAGCCCTGGCCATCCCAAAGGGTCAGCTGTGGGGTCAGCCCTGGCCATCTGAAAGGGTCAGCCCTGGCCATCCCAAAGGGTCAGCCCCAGGCCAGTCCAAGCTATCCCAATGGTGGCTTTAGGGTCAGCCCCAGACATCCCGATGGGACAGCCCTGCAGGGCTGAGAGCCTGGGAATATCGGGAATATGGGGAATGTTGGGAATATGGGGAATGTTGGGAATATCGGGAATGTCGGGAATGGCTGCCAGGGGTCACAGGGCTGATCCAGCTGCTCCAAGCACCTCCTGCACTGTCCTGCCACAGCCTGCTGTTGCCGTGGTGACAACTGGAGTGAGAAACTGCAGCGTGGGGCTGTTGTAACTGCTGCGTAACTGCTTTGTAACTGCTGTGTAACTGCTTTGTAACTGCTGTGTAACTGTTGCAACTGCCCTGTGTGTAAATGCTGTGTAACTGCAGTGATTACAGTGCAACTCCTGTGTGTAACTGCTGTGCTTAACTGTTGTAACTCCTGTGGGTAACTGCTGAGTAACTCCTGTGTATAACTGTTACAACTGCCCTGTGTGTAACTGTTGTAACTCCTGTGCGTAACTGCTGTGTAACTGCAGTGATTGCTGTGTAACTCCTGTGTGTAACTGCTGTGCTTAACTGTTATAACTCCTGTGCGTAACTGCTGTGTAACTGCAGTGATTGCTGTGTAACTCCTGTGTGTAACTGTTACAACTGGCCTGCGTGGAACTGCTGTGTGACTGCAGTGTGTAACTCCCCCGTGTGTGTAACTTCCACGTATAAATGCCCTGTGTGGATCTGCTCCGTGTGTAACTCCCTGTGTGCAACAACTCCCTGTGTGTAACTGCTGTGTAACTCCCTGTGTGCAACAACTCCCTGTGTGTAACTGCTGTGTAGCTCTCCGTGCGTAACTCCACGCCCAGCAGGCTCCAAGCTGGTCCCAAATCCCAAATTCCCGGCCAGGTGAGCTCACCTGTGTGTAGCACCAGCTCTCGGCCACAGGCCCACTGGACATCTCTGCCGGAGGGGGGGGACTCGGCACCCTGGACATCGCCAGCTTGGAGGGTGGGCAGGGGGCACAGGCAGCAGGAATTGGGAAAACTGCACCTGGAGGGGAGAGAGATCAGGAAAATCAGCATGGAAATGGGAAAACTGCACCTGGAGGGGAGAGAGATCAGGAAAATCAGCATGGAAATGGGAAAACTGCACCTGGAGGGGAGAGAGAGATCAGGAAAATCAGCACAGAAACGGGAAAACTGCACCTGGGGGCACAGAGAGAAATCATCAAAAAAAAAACCAAGCAGCAAAGAAATGGGGAAAACTGCATGTGGAGTGACAGAGAGAGAAACCACCCCAAAAATACATCCAGCATGGAAATGGGGAGCTGAACTTCCCCTGGAGTGACAGAGAGAGAAACATCCCAGAAAAACATCCAGCAGGGAAATGCAGAGCTGACCTTCCCCTGTGGGGCCACAGAGAGGAACCAGCAGAGCTGAGGACAAACAAAAGCAGCTCCAGCAGTTCAGTCTCACAGGAGCTCCTTTCTCCATTTGAGGATTTCACGGAAATGTTTCCACAAACACACAGCACCCTCGGAGATCGGAGCCAGGATTGGGATCTGGCAGTGGGAAGAGCTCAGCCTTCTGCTCGGGCTTTGTGTCCTGCAAACAGCCTGGGCAGGAGCAGCAGCCAGGGAAACAAGGAGGATTTCGGGTTTGGCCACCTGTCTGCACGCTGAGCAGCAAGATGGGCAGGGAGGGAAAGGATTCAGCAGGAGAAAACACAGGGAGTGGATAAATAAACCATGAGAGTGGGCTGTGGGATTGGATTGTGTTGGTGGTGGGGTTAAAACTGCAGTGAATTTCAGTGATTTCAGTTTTTAACTAGCAACTTCTTACTCCTCGCCACACAAGGTGTTCTGAGCTCTTAAAAATAATAGAAATAACGTGGCTTTTATTTAAGAAGCATGGATGGGATGGATAGAAAAAAGGGCATAAAACAACTTTAAATAACTTTGGAATCCTCTGAAAGAGCAACTCCACGGCCACTCCACACGTCCCTGGCCAAAAGGTGGGAATGAAACCTCCAGCCACAACCACCTCCTTGAGTTCTCCCTAAGAGGGAATTTTCCATTCTCTGGGAAACATTCCCAGCTCCTGGGGCCATTCCAGCATTCCCGGGATGTCCCAGCTTCCTGCAGGTGCTTTGTGGGGCAGGAAATCCAGCCCCAGAGAGCTGTGGAACTCCTCAGGGAGGTCACCAAATCCCTGTCCCAGGGGACATCGCTGGGAGCGGGAGGGGATAAAGGGAATATCCATCCCAGCCCGGGGAAATTCCCGGCAGGGAAAAGGCCCAGCAAAGGTCACTGAAATCCCTCCTGCCACCTGCAAGTGCTGAATCACCGCCCTGGCAAGGCCCAAAATTCCGTGGATGAGGGAGGGAGCCGCAGCTAACTCCAGGTGCAGGGAAATTCCTGTCCTCAGCAGGGCAGCCCAGCGTTTGTTTGCTCAGGACACTTGAGATGCCACCAGGTGTCACCTCCCCAGCAGGGCTGGCACCTCGGGACTGGAGGGGATGGAGAAGCACTGCAGGCACAGGGAAATTTGGAAACATAATTTAGGAAATTATTCGGATATCCCAGCTCAGGAGAGGCAGGGATACACGTGGAGGAGCAGGCAGAAATATCAAAACACAGGAAACAAGCCATAAAATATGATTTTATGGCCCCCTGTGTGCAGTGAGAGGGTTTGTTACTCCTCGGCTATAAATAAACCCTTGGCTCTGCACAGAGTTAAAATCACAGCTAAAACCAGAGCAATTCTCACCCCATTCCCAAGCACTTCCAGATGAAGACATTTGATCCAAGGGGCAGAGCCAGAGCAGCCCCTGGGAAGCACAGGAAATGTTTCCTTGTCACCTTGTCCTGCTGAAATCCTCCTGATTCCCCGGCTCAGCTCCACCTTTATCAGCAGGGAAACCTCCCTGGGGAAGCTGAGCCTTCACCTGCCAGAGGTGGGCACAGCAACTCAGCAGAGGATCCTAAAGCAGACCCAAAATTCCTGGACTTTTGCCCAAAAATCTGTCATTTTCTGCCTCTCAAGATAAACCAACTCCCTCCTCGGAAACCCAGCAGAAATTCCTGAGTATATTCACTTCCAGCCAGGTTTACTCATGGAAAGGTAACTTAGGGAAGGCTGGGAAGGAAGGAGATTTTTAATTAAGCGTTTTAAAAGCTCCGTGGTTGCTCCTGGGGCCAGGCAGGTATCAAAGAGTGCCCGGGAACAGCCCAGAGCACAGGGAGAAGGAGCAGGACGGGATAATTGGAGCAGGAGAACAAGGAGGGGCGCAGGAACAGCCCATTAGCTCCTGCAGCCTTCAAAGCCTGGGAAGGACAGCGGAAGGTTGGGCTGGGAAGGGAAGGAGGGAATGAAAGAGCAGAGCTGCAGGACAGGGCATGGGGCAGAGGAGGGGGTTTGGGGTTTATGGACTCCCTGAGCATTCCAGCCACTCTGGAACTCCACTCTGGGGAAGGGACAGAGCAGCCCAGGGAGCTCAGAGTGACCCAAAGTTGTAGGGAACAACCAAGCTGTGCCACCAAAGCTAGCTTTAGCTCACATGCAGGAGAGATGGAAGCTCCCAAAGCAAAGCTCCATCCAGGGAAAGGCTGGAAAGAAAGAAATGGGAATAGTTCTGGAAGAAATCATCTCCAGCTGGGAAAAACAGCTATAAAGGAGTGGGATATACACAGAATATGGGATATAAACACCGAATATGGGATATAAACAGGTTAAACTGTCCCTGAATTCGGGAGAAGGAGAATTTCTACCAGAAAGTGGTGAGTGAATGAGTGCTTCCCAAAACCCAGGAGGGAGCACATCCCACCTTCCTAAAAATCCAGTTCAATGATCAACAGCCGAGTCCCTGTTTCCTCCTGATTCCAAAGATGTGGATAAGCCCTGATCCAGGAAATTCAGCTGGAACATCCAGAATTGCCTTTTTTTTTTCCCCTGGAGATGCCATATCATGAAAAATGAGAGGAATTACCCAGAAAAATAATTTTCCACAGAGTTGATGCAATAATTATCTCCAAACACCCTGAATATTGGCAGCACTGGAGCTCAGTGACCAAAACTGCACTTTGAAAAATATTCTGACCCAGGATAAAAACTCCTGTTTGCAGCTCATCCTAGCAGGAATGTGTTTTTGCAGGCAGGAAGACTCCTCAATTTCCAACATGACTTTGTTTAGTCTTTTCCCTGCCCTTATCAGACAGCAGCATGAGGAAGGGGAGTGAGATGGGAATCAAATTCCAGCCAGCCTCCCCGTCCAACCTTCCCCAAACCCCTCAGCTGTGTTTTCCATGAAGGATATCACATGGATTTCCCTGCCTGCAGCCAGAGAATTCCCTCCCAGGACACACAAGAATTCCCAGGAGTTCTCCAGGCATTGGCCACAGTTTGGTGCCTTTTCAGCCCAAAAAACATGGAGGGAAAAACCCCAAACAACCCCAGCTATCCCCAGTTCCACCTCATCCCTGCTTTTTTGTGTTTTCTTCTCTCCTGAGCTGCGCACAGCAGCAGAGACTTCCAGAAGCACTCATGGAATAGCAGAATCCCCAGATCACCCAGCCCAGCTCCTGGCCCCGCACAGGACATCCCAAAATCCTCTCCCTGGAGCGTTGGCCAAATGTTCCTGGAGCTCTGGCAGCCTTGGGATCACAACCATTCCCTGGGGAGCTGTTCCAGTGCCCAGCCTCCCTCTGGATGAGGAAGTTTCCCTAAAATCCAGTCTAAATCCCTAAAATCCAGCCTAAATCCCGCCTGTCCCTGCTCAGCAGAGAGAAGAGCTCAACACTTGACTATCACTCAACTCCCTCCTCCCAAAGTAAGCTGTGAAAGGACATTTAAAACCATGAAAACAGAAAAAAAAAATTTTTAAATCTTCTAATCCATTTCCAGATGAGTTTTTGAACAACAACAGCTCCTCTACCTCCTCCGGGGTACAAACAGTTCAATCCCACAAGTTTCCTGCCCCATCAGGTGTCTCTGGGCTTGGCCACACGTTTTTGTTTCTCAATTCCAAAGCAGAGACACTTCCCAGCAGCAGCTCCTGGGCTGAGCATAGAGAGCAGCCCTGGCAATAAAGGGGTTTTTGGCCCTTTCTGTTTGTTTATTTCGGGGTTTTCTCCATTTTCGGCCAGGTTTTTGTTGTATTTCCTCTCTGCACCGAGCAGCAGTGCGAGGCTGAGGAATCAGCAAGATCTTACATAATCCTCCACCCGTGCAGCAAATCCAGCCAGAGCCGGGAAGGAGCAGGAATCCAACAGAATTCCCATGGAGATTTCCACGCGTGGAGCTCCCAGAACCATCCACAGCCCGGCAGCAGCTCCTGGCTGCACCAGGACTGCGAGCATTTCCCAGCTCCCTGCCCGGTCTGGCAGGAATAACGCTCGGGAAAGGGATGATGCCGAGTTTCCAGGTGCCCAGCGAGGCAGGAAGGAGCAGCAAACCCCACAGGGAAATGCTGGGCGTGAGGCTGGGACGTCCCTGTCTTGGGAGCTTGGACTGGTGTCCAGAAAATCGCACTGGGAATGAGCTCAGCTCCCAGTCCCTGCCCGAGAGGCTCAGCTGGACTCCCAGATAAACCCCAAAGCTGCCCCCACAGTGCCCCAGTGGAAACTGGGACAGGAGGCTGCTCGATTAATAGGGTTTAAGGTTTATCAGGGATGTCGGCGGGACTGGAGCCTCCGCTGTGGGAAAACAGCAGGAAATTGGATGCTGACGGCAAAAGAAACAATGTTTGGGGTTTTTGTAAGCACTTCAGTGTGGGCTCGGCTGGCAGTGACGCCTTCGCTTTAACCCCCCTCCCTGACCTGTATTTGTGCCTAAATCCCAGAGATTTTGGGAAGGAAAGGAGTAGTTTTATAACAGCAGTAACTCCAGAGGATGAGGTTATCAAATCTGGGAGCAGTTTGCATTTGATAGGCAGAGTTTTGTGTTACTGTCCTCTGCTGATGCAGCGACAGGATGACACCCTCCAAGTACTTCTGCTGCTGGGCTGCCTTGAGGTCAATCCCACCCGTAACTAAGTACCAAAAAGGGGAAAAAAATAATCAGTTTTTGCTTCAGGCCACAACAAAACAAGCGACAAAATGACACCAAATCGTTGTGGGCAGCTGGTTGGAAAATGTCACTGAAAGAGAAATCAGTTGGATGTTTTACTTAAATAATTTAGGGTTTAGAGTTCTATTTTATAAAGCCTAGATCAGTGCAATTCTTCAGACTCTCACAGGGCTGCACAACAAGCCACCACTTAGAACTCCAAAGGCGAAGGGAAAAAGAGAGGAAATCAGCAAAAAGTGTTTCTTTTCCTCATGCCAGGACGACGCTCTAGAACCACAACAAACATTCAGCAACGCCGAGTTAGAGAGAACTGACACCAAACCTCATCACACCTGAGATTTTGCTGCCCCTCTAAGAACTCCTGTCAGAACCAGACAATCCCATTTCCTACTCCAGGCGCTCTGTTTTCCCTTTGGAGCACCACGAATGCAGGCGATGCTCGCAGCAGCTCCAGGATGGCCTCAGTGCCACAGCTCCCCGGGAAAGGGAATTATTTCCCTTTCCACACTGCAGGATGATGCACCATTTCCTTCCAACAGCACCACAGGCCCGAGGCTGGCCTGGGGAAGAGCAGCCGCGATCCCGGAGCTGATTCCCACCCAGCCAAGCTCTCCCTGCTCCGGGAATGAGCTCCACAGTCCCGGCCAGGCCACAACCTGTCACCTCACCGCCTGGCGCTGCTCCTCATCCCAGCGCTCCCAGCCGGGCCCCGATTCCCTTTCCCCCACTCGTGTTTCCTCACCGGGCTCCCCACAGCCCCTCTCCCCCAGCCTGGCGANCTCACTATTTGGCAGCATGTCCTCCCGGGCCGGTCTCCGCCGAGCGCGACCCGGGGATCACTATTGCGCAGGTGCCCGCAGCAGCTCAGTGCGCATGCGCGGGGCTCCGGGGCGGCGGGGGGGTGGGAATGGCGCTGCCCAGCGCTCCCCTCACGGCCGCGCACGCGCAGCGCCGGGCTGACGCCGCTGGCCACGCCCACTGGTTCTACGGCCGCGCGAGAGCTCTCCCCGCGCGAGCACGCGCAGCCGGTCCGGCCGGGCGCATGGGGCGCGGGCTCTCTTTGTGGCAAATCCCGCCTCTGCTGGGCTTTCCTAAGTTGGTCACTTTGTGGCAGGAGTGCCTCAGCGGCCGTGCCCCCGCTGATGGATCCTTGTGTGGCAGCGCCGCGGAGCGTGCGCCGTGTTCCTCGCTGATGGATCCTTGTGTGGCAGCGCCGCGGAGCGTGCGCCGTGTTCCTCGCTGATGGATCCTTGTGTGGCAGCGCCGCGGAGCGTGCGCCGTGTTCCTCGCTGTCCCCACTGTCGCTGTTGGCGGCAGGCTGCTGCTGTCGCAGTGCCGCTTCACCGCGGGGCGGGCGCCGGCGGCTCTCTCGCTGCCCATGTCTGCCACAGAGCGCTGCCCCACACTGCCCTCGCAGGCGGCACCGCCTTACCCCGGCTCAGGAGAGGTTTCCAGGTGTGCCAGAGCCCTTTCCCCTCACGGTTCCATGAAGGGACACCTGCCTGAAGGAATGGCGGGTGCTCTCTCCCCTCTCCGCGCCCAGAGGGG
>VZRM01006574.1:0-88196 GCA_013397955.1 Grantiella picta
CGTCGCGGTCGCTGTCGAGGCGCTGGAAGATGGCCTCGGCCTCGGCTGGCCGCACCCGCAGCTCGGCGCAGAGAGCCGCGAAGTCCTCCCGCTCGATGCGGCCCGAGCCGCGGGCGTCGCACGCCAGGAACAGGGCGCGCAAGCGGGACAGCTCGTCCCCCGCCGCCTCGGGATCCATCGGCCAGCCCCGGGGCGCGGATACTCCGACCGCGGACGGGACGGGATCGGGCGGGCAGCTGTCCGACCTGCGGCTGGCGGGGCGGGACGGGTCCTGCTCCGCCCCGGCGCCCCGCGGGGCCGGGCACGGCCGGGAGGCGGAACGCAGGTGGTGGAGCGCAGGTGGTGGCTGCTGGCCGGGGCAGGTCCCGGGCTGGGCTGCCGGCGCCCCGGGCACAGAGCCGGGCGGTCCCGAGCCGGGGCTTGCAGGGCCTCCGCTTCCCACGGAGGTGCAGCGGCACGGCGTTCCCCTCGGGCCCGGCGTGCTGCGAGCGGCACAGGTGACTGTACAGCACCTGGAGTAAAAACACACCCTGCAGCTCTCAAATGTGAGTCCCGATAGTCCGCGGTCACCGTACGGTGTTAAACCTAATTTCCGTTTTCCCACACTATAAAAATACTCTTCACGTTTATGCAAGACCAAAAATCCACGTGATGACACAAAGTTTCAACAGATAATTTCTCTCTGACACCAGTAGTCCTGGTGTTATACATTGCGGGTATGTACTCACCGATATCTCACCGCCAGTGATTCAGAAATGTGGATTGTTAAGACACCATCTTAAACTGAAAATGCAAAAGCTGCATTCAATCAATAAACCAAAGGAGACAGATTTTCACTGCTTTTTGAACTTCTGTTTTTCTTGACAGAAGTCAAGATGTCTTCCTTGTTGAAGTCAGACTCAAAATTCAGATTCCATTTGAAGTATTTAAATTATAATGTTATTAAATTATATAATTGCATTATATAAAAATTATATATAAAAATATATAATTACCTACAATTACAAGTAAACTACATATTATAAAGTATTTACTTCCCTGCACTTGTTTTTGTCTATATGCAAATGTAAATTGTTATACCACAATTGTGATAAAAAGAAATCTGTCAAAACACATTTCCTTATTGACCAAAACGTAGCCTAAGTGTGTGATCCCACAAAGCACAAATAGTCCCTCTGACCTCTCCTCACAAAAATCACATACTGTAAGTGGAAACTCTGAGGTACTCCTCTGCCTAAGAGATGTGGAATGCCATCAAAGGAAATTATCTTTTTTTTTACAGCTTTTGATTATTAGCTCATCAGGATTAGATAGAAAGCTAACAACCTACCTCTTGAACAATAAAAAGTGTTGTGAAAGGTTCCCCACATTTTAAGGAAATACAACCGTTAAGCAATTTGGAATATAAGTTTTAGCTTAAAAATATGAGATAACTAAAGGACTTAAATTTATTATTTATAATATTATAACTATAACATTTTTTATTACATTTCCACCACACAATTGCAAAACCACTAAGAGTAATAAAGTGATATCATTATCAGTTTCTTGGTGTTTTAGTAAGACAGAATTAATTTATCAAAAGTTTTCTTCCTGTTCCATGATCTCTTATCTATCCATCAAATTTTTATACCTAAAGTGTGTAATGAAGCCCTTAAAGGGTTGATGAAGAGTCGTTCAGCCATCAAAAGAGACAAACTTATCTTGCATGTACAACCCAGCTCTCTGTTCAGAGGAGCTGGGACACTTCATTTTCAGAGTGGACAAGCGCATGAAGTGGACTGGAACAACCTCATCCAGGGCTGAATGTGTCTGACAGCCAGGCAGGGAGTTCCCACTCAAATCAGTGTGCTCATCTTATTTGCTTTTGTGGCTGCAGATTTATGAGTTGACATTGATCGGTTATCCTTATCCTACCTACCTATCCTATCCTTATTTTACGCACTCTTGTGTATCTCTGTAGTGTCAGTCACTACCTTGGGCTGCTAAGTGGAGGGCATAGGCTTTGGACATGTAGTCCCTGTCATTTTTTTTTCTTTCTTGCTTTCCTGTTAGTTAAGTTTTGTCACACGAATCTCAGGTACTGGCATGAAGTACAGCCTATCATTTGGCACTGCTATGGCATAGGTATATTCTGCAAAACAGATCATGCTTGCAGTGTTGCACAATACCACACAGCCCATGCTTGCTTGGCAGGCCATGGTATAGTTGAATAGTTCTCACACAACAGCACAGAGATAACAAATGGTTTGTTTGTTAGGACCAAAGAATGAATGGTGAGACCAGGATTTCCAGCAGACAATGGCAAAACAGTGCTTTCTTGTGAAACCATGTCCTTGTTCTTAGAAGAATCTGCTCTTCAAATCCAGCTCTAAATTAAATTATATATGCAAATACAAAGCATTGTTTGTGGGGCATAGTAGTTTTAAATTCATAAGGGGAAGTTTCATGCATAAGATACTGAAGATACAGATATACCCTGCAAGCAATTTTCAGTCCATCATCTGTTTGCATCACTGTGCCATGAAACTCACAAGCTAGCCCAAGCATCTATTCGGCTGAAGAGGCAGAAGAGAAAATTAAATCATGCTCAGGAACTTTGGAGAGACCTAAGGCAGCAGATGAGCAAGAAAGGATTCATTGTATCACTACTAAAGTGTCCTATTGTACTGAGTGGAAAAATGTGGATTTTGACACTGTTAGAGAGACAGTGGTAAAATGTGGCAGATTAGAAGAGACAGGTAAACCAGAAAAGGAAGGTGTGGCAACACGTGACATCAAGACCTATTGTCCCAGGAAGCAAAAGAGCAGAGGAGCTGAGCTGACCAGCGGGATATGCTATAGAACCTTTGGATATATTGAATATTTATACTGGAATATAAATATATTTGAATATATGTGGTCTCTGAAAGTAACTGTGCAGAGCTATGCAGAAGCCCAAAAAAGCTGAAGTGCTGTGCTCCAGCCAGATTACATGCCTGAAATAGCAGTCTTCTTCCCATACCTCTCTGTATACTAAAAATCTTACTTATATATTAAAGGAAGATTTTCATCTTGGAACATCAAGCATTTAAAGTTAGGAAATAGAACATAAATTGGAACAAGTATTCACTTATTGTCATCATTATTGTTTGTGGCCTTGGGCGTTATTTACAGTGTCATGCATACTGCTCAGATCTTCCACTGAGGACACAATATATCTTTTAGATAGTTCCTCTTACGTGAACTAAATTTCCCGGAGTTATAGTTGGCTGAGAAAGGAAATGGATCCCTCTGTGGTTGCAATAACTCTCTTATTCACCCTCTGTTTTACATTTGGACAATTTAAGCAATATAGCACAAACTGCAGTTTACTTGGAAAGCAGAGCATAAGTAAAAATAGAATCAACCAGTGATAGTGAAAACAGTTCATATTACACACAGGTATCACACTGGCCACAACACCATGAAAACCGAACCTACTCCAATTTCTTCCCCCACTGACACAAACTTTACTGTCTCTACAAGCCACTATACATCTCAAAGCATCACAATCCCAGTGTGGCACTCCATCTCTTCCCTCTATATCTGTACCTGCTCATGACCTCTTCATCACCCCTACAGCTGGAAAGGGAAGCACAGCTTGTGCAGGCACGAGAAGGACAAGGGGAGGGGGTGATGTGCAGAGTAGAGTCTGGGAGGTTTCCAGCAGATGGGCTGTGGTAGTGGTTCTTCCTCCCCACTGGTTTCCATTCTCTGCTATTCTCTTAGAGTGTCTTCATTTGCACTTTTTATTACTTAGATGGCATTTTCTTTCCTTTGCTGCATTAAACTGTACTTGGATGGCATTAAACTAGCTGTTTACCAAGTTCTATCCTGTCATGCACTTTGAGAGAAACACATAGGATAGATGCACATATTAAATACCAAGCCGGACAGATCATAGAACACTGCTGCATGCTCTCATATTTGGCAGCAGATATGTAGACTGTATTTCTCAAATAGACTGCATCATTATGATGACTTAAGGGGAAAAGGCATAATCTATGTCTTTAAAAATTTAGTCCAAGAAATTAAAAAATAACATTTTTGAAAGAAAAAAATTTTATGCTTTGATTTTGTGAAAAAAAGACAAGAAGTGACAATAAAAGTTCTTTTTCTAAGAAGAGGTACATTTAAAAGCCAAAAATGTTTCTCAGGATACATTTTTTTTTATTATTCTCCTAAAAATTTAGCAGTTCGGACAGTGAAGTTGTGAAATACCGTCCTGGTATTACAAGACTTTTAAAAACTCCAGATCATGACTGAAGTAGAAGCCTTTCAGCTGAAACATCTTCAGCTTGCAAAAGACAAAAGAGACCATTGATATTGAAATATCAAAGTACCCTAGGTGCTTTTGTAGAAATAATTAAGCATTGCCAGTCTTTTTAAAAGCTTGTCTGAATCAATTGAATAGCCAGGGAGATGCTGAAATGACTGATAATGGCTGCTGGGCCTATTTAGACATGTTATCTTGTCACCCTCATGCTCCTCTAATGAGTACTCCAGCCTCCAAAATAACATAAGACTGTCCTAATGAGATGCCAGTTATCAAAATCTGTAATACTTTTGAATAACATAAGCCGCTAGCAATAAATACTTATGAATATCATCTTTTAGAGGAAGCCTTCCTTGTTTTTGGAAGTCTACATACTTTTTTCAATTCTGATAGTCAAAACCAAATCACATCTCTTGATGAAACTTCTTTGTTCTTAAATAGACATGTCAAAACGCAATTCCCTGTGTGCAAATCCTGTTAACAATGAGCATTAGTGAAGACAGGATAGGAGTGTCCTTTTCAGGACAGAGACAAACAGTGTTAGGTCAAACAGACAGGCCTCCTTCCACTTAGGATTAGCTTTGACCTTTTTCTGCAGAATGGTGCCAAAGCTAATTCCAAAACACAGCAAGGTCCAGGCTTCCCTTGCAAACACAGTGATCACTCTTTCACCCTCTTCCTATCTCCCTTTCTTGTCAATGTGTTGGACTATTTCCACAGAAGCAGAAGAATCAAGTTTAAATCACTGCCTTGCCTGAAGCAAATTAAGGTTACCTCTCTTTTTCCTCATGCTGGTGTCCCTAACCACAAAGGTACTAGAGACATTGATGGAACTGAGAAGCGCACAGCTGCTCAAAGCCACTGTTCCAAGCATCTGTGTTTTACACTGCATTATAACTAGACAAAAAAACGCTTTGGTGCAAATGCTAGACGACAATTTTCCATATGCCAGTGGACCACCGATCCATCTTTCATTTCTCTCTGTCTGGTCCAAAAAACCTTACGTTATTTTCAGAAATTCTGACTAAACGGCATCTATTCAATCACTTGAGCAGCTGTAAGACAGTCTGAAAGATATTTGCTTACCTGTAGCAAGAAATACATAAATCTGTTCAGACAGAGGGGAATTGACTGAATCATCTCCAATCTAACCTCCAGGTCGCTCCATAAAAAAGACATACATATTCAGTACTTCTTCCTACTTTATCCTGGGCAAAGTGGCTGCCACTGTTTCAGTTTGTGAAACTTTCTGCTGTTCATGTTAGGCAAACTCGATGTACCATCAATAGGGTAGGGCTTTAAAGAATGAGGGAAGAATGTCTTGCTTGTGGATCCCAAGAGTTTTTTGCCGTTGAGCTGCTCAGTGCCTACAGGACATTCCTAAAGTTTCAGGCTTCTGGCCCTTATTCCTGGAGAAAACATCACTGATCAATGCCCCATTGAAAGCAATTTTATGCTTTCAATGGTAACAAGGTTGGTAACAAGGATGGTAACAAGGTTTAACCCCAGCCAGTAGCCAAGCTCCACACAGCAACTTGCTCACTCTCCCACCAGCAGGGTCAGGGACAGAATTGGAAGAGTAAAAGTGAGGAAACTCATGGGTTGAGTTTAATAGGGAAAGTTTAATAAAGACAGTTTAATAGGGAAAGCAAAAGCCACACACACAAGCAATTCAAAACAAGGAATTAATTCACCGCTTCCCTTGGGCACGCAGGTGTTCAGTCATCTCCAGGAGAGCAGGGCCCCATCACACATGACGGGACCTGGGAAGATAAATGCCATCACTCCAAATACCCCTTCCTCTTCCTCACACCTCATGTACTGAGCACAACGGCAGATGATCTGGAGTATCCCTTTGGTCAGTTGGGGTCAGGGGTCATCTGTTCTGGCTGTTTGCCCTCCCAAGCTCCCAGGCACCTCCAGCTTCCTCCAATGTGGCAGCACATAAAACAGAGAAGGCCTTGCCCCTGTGTCAGCCTGCTCAGCAATAACAATTTCTATGTTACCAACCCTGTTTTCAGCACAAATCCACAACACAGCCCTGAACAAACCACTGTGAATAAAATTAACCCTACCCCAGCCAAAACAAGGGGGTTTCTCTCAGTTTCTTGACTGCAACTAATGACTCTGTAAGTGCCTACTCTCAGACAAAGACACTGAAACTCAGCTACCTACACTGTTCAATTGTTTAGAACAATCCCTGGCATTGGTTGTAGCACAACTAGCATCACCCATGATTCTCTGTCTTAATGAACACTGTCTGAGAGATGGGATAATCCAGTTTTAATGTAGACACCCTGTTATGAAAGGTAAGTCCAGGTCATTTATAATAAAGTAGACACTGCCATGACAATGACCTCGGCACCAGAGAACAGTTCTGGTGTTTTTAATTTGCAGGGGTAGGAAAATAACCTGTGTAGGCCTTTTTATTTATAAAAGGTCAGAATAACACCTGAAATGATAATCCTATTAAAGTTTACTTCCTGGATATATTGCACTTGGACAAAAGTTCAAATTTAAATGCTGAATAATTGTGAACATAGCTGATTTGACTTTTCTCCACCTAGGCAGGGTTAATTCTGTATTATCAAGATATAAAAGAAATGCATTCAAAAACCTAAAGTAATTAATTACTTATTATAATGTATGACCAAAAACTATTGCCACAAAATATTGGAGAGGTGGACAAAAATGGAGATGTAGTGAAGCATCCCAAAATTATCTTCTAAATAGGAAAGCATTAAAGGAAATTAATGGGGGATTTAAACCAAAGGAGATTAATAATTACATGACTCAGAGCAGAAAAGTAAAACAAACCATAAAAGAATCACAAAGTTATAAATCTACACTAATTTTTCTGGAATGGAATTTAAAATACTGGGCATCTCAATCTGAAAGAGGAGTGAAATCTTGTCTTAAGTTTAGAAAAACGTTTTGCCAGAGTTTCTACCTATTTAAGGGATCTTCTTTTCTCAGCATGCAAACTGCAGAGAAGACAATTCATCTCAGCAGCACAGTATAAAATCAGAAAGGAAAAAAGAAAATTAATTCTATTGAACATTTCTTCTACTAAAAAGTTACTCAGAAGGTTACCTCTCATCTGCCCCCAAGGCATAAAGAAAAATAGTATGTTCTTATGAGCCCAAATCCCTTAACACACTTGATATACAGTTCCCTTAATATTTACACAACTGGAGAAGACTACAAAAATAAGTAATTCAATGTATTATTTTTCTACAGGTGAAACTTCCTCCAAGTAAATACTCAAGAACACCTGTAAAAAGTTAATTCCATGTTTGTAACCTAAGTGATTTTGATGATAGACTGGCTGACCCTCCTCCTAAAGCACCTGATTTCTGAAACCCAAAAATAACATCTGATGCACACTTGGCTGCATTGAATTGGTCTTTAGCTGTGATGAGGTCCAAGTCCTCAGCTTTAGCTGACTATTCTATAGGATATTCTTATTGTATTTCATACCACTTTATAGCTATTACAGCTGAATATGCTCTGCTGACTCCTGGGGTTTTTCTCAGAACAAAAAGGGCATCGCATTTTCCCACCTGATATGGGAGGAAAAACATCTCATATAACTTTGTATTCAGCAGAAGTTGAGGACAGCTCTAATGACTAATAGTCATTGTGAACTGATAACTTTCAAACTAAAACTAAGATGAACCAGTGGATAATTTTGGATAAAGGAATTTGAGGGGGGAAAAACAAAGAACAAATATATAAACTATTCACAAGCAATCCAGAGCAACAGAAAAATTTTGCCCTTAACAAATGATTTGTTAAATGATCCATTACAGTAGTGCCATAGATTTTTATAATTGGTCTTACTTTCATGATAAACTTTTTTAAAAAGTGATATTTAAATATCTATTATTAAAAAATCTAGTCTTCATGACTTTCTGTACCGTATAGTATAAAATATACCACTTAAAATAACTATATCATAAAGCTGTAAAAAATTCTATCCATGAGAGCTGAAACTTTGATAAAGTAATGCACACGATATTATTCACAAGATGTGAATAACAACAGTTATTATGAATTAGTATAACATGAATATAACATCCTGAAGTGCAGACAAATTCCTGTAAGAGTAACACAATCTGACTGCATTTTAAAAGTTAGCTGTGAATGGCTTTTAAAAAATATTTTGCATTTAATGGCAATAATAATGCTTTCTTAGTTGAATTAATTCTTCATTATGTGAGAGGAAATGCTGCAGCTGTAGTCAAAGACTGAAGGATATTTTTTTCTAGAAAGCCTTCCTTTGTTTTCTGCAGTTACAATAGACTATTTTAATGGCATCTAATGTGACATCTCTGCAGAAACTGAGGTTCACACATTCCAGACTGACCAATAAAAAGCTGGCCAACAGCACTGAGACCCACAAAGGAAAAACAAGCTAACCCAATATTATTCCAGATATCTTTAAGAATACCGTAATAGGTTCTATAGGCCCAGAGACCTCCACATAACACCGTTAAAAGGCTGTCAGCTTTACTTTTGGAAAACCATAAATACGTATTAAATGCAGAATACTAGTAATGTCAACGAAGTTTCAATTTAATTTTCCCTGCTTTAGAAAAATCAAAGGAAAGAAAAAGAAATTATGTATAAGTTGGGAAAGGAGAAGCCTCTGGAAAAAACAGCAAGACTTGAAGAAAATTTTAACTAAGGGAGAGTTGTAGTGTATAGAGTTAGAAATAGGTGCTTTGACCATATGTCCAACTTAGGTACCTAGTTTTCCTTTCCATTGTGTTATTGCTGCTTCCTAGACACTATAATTCAAGTGCCTCTGCTACTTAAGTTATTAAGCCCTTTTGTGGCACAAATTGGGCCTGTTCTAACAACCACTCTGAATAATTCCCAGGCACATAGAATGGTTTGGAGTCTGTTCCCAAAACAGGAGGTGAGTGCAGTCAAACTGCAAAGATGCATGCCCTGCCAGACGGACTGGATTCAGTATGCAGAACTACTTCTACCAGGCGCCTTTATTTATTTGTATAAGATTTATTGCTTTTCTCACAGGACCCTGAAGTGCCAGTTGATTCTGATTAAGAACTGTTGAATGGTACATTTCTGGAAAGCAGTCTAAAAATATATAAATGTATCAATGTTAAGGATAAATAAAGAAAGTCCCTCTCTCTTTACTGTTGCCACTTAGTACAATGGCAAGCAGTGATAAGTATTTCTAACCACTGCTCTGTGGCAACTGTACACCTTCAGTAACTGAACTTGCACCAAATCTATATAAATGCAAGATGATTTGCAAGTCCAACAAGAATCTTTCTACTGCTTCAGCAGGGTCACCTTTCTTTCCAGTTTAAACAGCAAGAAATAACAACAATAGCAACAACAGCAACAATACTAATAAAGCACAGACCAAATTAAATTTCTCTAAAAAGGTATATATGACAAGTCAGACCAACTATTCTTCCAGGGTTTTTGCAAACTGATTAAAAGCAAAATGAACCAGCTCTTTCTGGTACAATTGAAATTTAAATATATTCTTTTTTTTTAAAGAGAAATAAATACAATATTATTTTGGTTTTTGAAAAAAATTTGGGTTTATACATTAATTTTAGAAAAACTATTACTGTAATTCAAAATACAGGATCTAAGACTCTCCTTGATCTGGAAATGGACACCACCCATGAGGTTCCTTACCTTGCCTCAGTCTCTGATTCTTCCCCACAGGCTTCTTACCTGCCCATGGCTCTTCTTCAGAGACAGCTCTCCACGCTCAATCCACCTCTTGATGCAGTCCCCCGCTCCTTCCTCCTCTGTGCCTTTTGAACAACCCGTAGTTGTCCACAGCTGCACTCCAGCCATGGGATTCATCCCACCGAGTTTCAGTAATGGCAGCACGGTCTTACATAACTTTCTAGTAGCACAGTGCCTTCAAGCTCCTCCCATTTGCTACCCATGTTGCACGCCTTGGTATAGAGGCTGCTGGCCCAGACACAGCTGAATATCAACTGATGCCAATATGACCGGAGCTGTGCAGGATCTCCACTGTCGAAGAAGCAAGAATAGTAGTTGTGACATCACTCTTGAAGCCATGTGGTAGTAGACTGGGCCCATCTGTTTCGTCAAGGGTCACTGCATGCCACCAGAAGGATAGAGAAGAAAATAACCCATGCTCCAGAAACTCTCAGCCACCGTTCCAAGGTCTCTTTTGTTTATCCTTGGACTATCTGTTAGGTCAGCTAAAAGATAAATAAGTTAATAACATGATTAATAGAAATGAAAATGAATACTGTTTACTTTCATCATATTAAACCTCACACATGTGCCTTATCCTCTTTGGTCTGTACAACTGTAGAGCTCAGAGCAAGATAATGAAGCTGGCAATAGCTGCCTACCAAAGCCTGAGTTCCTGTATGTCACAAATATCAAGATAGCTGTAGATATCAAAACAATTGTTTTCTTCCAAAATATGCCTCTCACGAACAAAACATCATGAAATTGAGAAACAGTCATGTTCTCTAGAGGTTCTGTGTGTTTTAAATAAGCATACTAGTAAGACCATGACAGAAGTAGCTGATTACTCTAAAATGTATACACTCTTTACTAATGTATGAATATTCATCTCTCCTACTTATGTTATAGGTTCAGTTTAAAAGAAATAGATATGAAACCTGTTAATGAGAAGAATTGTCACTAGATCAACAAGATACGCTTTGTAGAAAAGAAAGTTTCTTACACTAAGACACTTCCTCCACCTTAATCTCAGGCTTTCATATACATGCACTCACTTTTCAGAAAAAAAGGTAATTATTCCCAGAATAGAAATTAATTATTAATTATATGCAACCAACTGTTACAGTTAGTAACAATTAACATTCTATAAACGAACAGTTCCATTTGAATTCTGAATGTGAGAACCAGTAACTTTGCTTCCATTTGTCATGCCTAAACAGTTCATGAATGTCAATCGTGTGTCATAAGACAAAACCCAATGATGAGTGTTCATTCATGAATTATCTCACTGAGGCTGGATAATAAATCCGGGAAGCTCACAGCTCTGTCACAACAGTATGAGATTTTAGAGCACTAATTGACCAATTAAGAGGCAAGATGGCAGAATAGTTAATATGGCATGTCTTGTACCAGATTTTATTTATATATATGTCATATGCTAGAATAAAATTTATGATGAATCACCACATCAAATAGCACCATGAAATCCTATTATTCTAAAAGACTGCAAGAGCATTTTCTTCTTTCCAGGGTCTACTATTATGTTCCCATTTGGAGACTATAAATCCTAGCAGCATTTGTTTGTCTAAGAATTTCCTGATTGTAAGTGTGCTAGAGGGCAGTCAGGAAGGTAATGCTGTATTCTTTGAGAACAATTTTCATTTGTAACTGGCAGGCTCAGTTAATGCTTTCAGCATCATGGATAATGAGTAGGAGGAAGGAGAACTTTGATAATTATCATCAGGCACCATCAAAATATACAAGGATGTTCTGAAGCAATTTCTTCTACCTCATCTTTTTATGTTTCCAATTACATAGAAACATGCAGAAAGATAAAAGGAATTATGAGAAGTTCCGGCTACAGTGAGCTCAGAATTTTTATGTTGAAAAGTAAAACCGAACTGAGGTAGATGTTGTCACAGTATCTCACACCTTAAATAAATACTGTAACTACTTTTTTCACATACAGACATTTAAAAGGTAGAAAAAAAAAAATCAGTCTTTCGTTATAAAAAGTGAAATGCTTTCAGTATTTACATAGAAAATAATTAAATAATTCTCCAGGAATTTATTAATTCAAAATGTTGCAGTCTTGCATGAAGGATAATGATGTGATCACAGAAATATCCTTTCAGATTAATAATATAACATTTTGATTGTTCATAGCAAGGTAAATATTTTTCCAGTCTCTATCTTAGCTTGCTGGGATACACTCTGAAGGCAAATTTATGTCTCCATCTTTCTCTAAATTAAATTTGCTGGAAAAAAAGGACGTTTATCAAGATGAAGCCAGCTTCTGGCAAATAGGACATCATTCAAAAGATCTATGCTTCCAGGGACTAGAACCAAGAAGACTAACTGTTAACTGAGGACTTGCATGCCGACACAGTGACATCTCCAGTAAAAAACCACAGTCTCTGCTTTTGAAATACCAGCAAGACCCACATTATTTTTTGAATGTCTGAAGTATTTAAATTTACAAGCCTTGCATAACAACAAACCGTAGTGTAAGGGCGAACATTTTCCTTTCAGCATTACAATTTGCACCTGATCATTCAAAAGTTTGTGCTGAAGCTCATTAGACTTTTAACTGTCACTTGTGAAGAGGAGTTGAAAACTAAATACTCCACTGTAAGCCACTGAGTCACAATAAAGTAGGCAACAAAATGCAGCACATAATGGGGAAATTAAGTACAAACATATTATTTAGGTGTGCACCTAAACATACACACATAAAATGTTTCCTGCCAGAGCACTGAATGGCCACTGAAAACAGTCAAATTCAGTAACTATTCATGCTTGCTCAACTTATCTGTACATAAAAAGTATACAGTTATCATTATAACTAACCCAAAATATGCTCAGTGCTGCTGGCCCTTGCTCCTTGAAAAAAAAAAAATCTGTTTTTTTTAAAAACAAATTATATTGTTCCTGCCCATAGAAGAGGTGTGAAACTAGATGATCTTTAAAGTCTCTTCCAACCCAAACCACTCTATGATATTATGATATGATATGATATGATATGATGATAAAATAGCAAAATATATAGTTATAACATTTAAGAGTGAAGTTAACAACACATATCGATTCCATTAAAGCATATACATAACATGTTTGGATCCTCCCCTCACAAGCTCTGCCTCCTATAACATGGGCAGTCTTCTGACTCAGAGGGCAGAACTTCCCAAACCACAACACCATCATTGACCAAAGACCTCTAACATTTCATTCTCTGTTGCTACTTATGGGAGCCATCACTGTTTCCTCACTAGTTAGGTAAAATACAGAACTATACACTGAGTAAAGCTACCAAAATAAATAAAGGAATCAACAGTCAATTGCAACAAGAGACCTATAGCAATAGGTTTTTTCTCGATTGCAAAAGTTCTTCTAGTTATAATTTTTTTTATTAGTCTTTGTGTTTGTCCATTATCACGGGAGGCATTTACATCCTCTCACTGAGGATACCTTTCTACTTTCTAATAGATACCAATGATACCTTTCTACTATCTAGTAGATACCAAAATACCAATGATGGATTTTTTACAGCTCTATGTAATGATTGCACTGATATTCAGTGAGAACTGGTAACTTGCTGTTCTTCCTATATATAGAATTCAATCTGCAAAAAACACCCTGCAATAAAGTACAGTTTTTTAGCACATGAATGGCAGGCACAGTCATGATATTTTTAGTTTTCTCTGTGTTGTAAAATATGTAGCAGACATTTGCATGCCCTATATTACATCATTTGTATAATACCATGCCTATAGGCCTGTAAAGAAAAAAGAAGTTCAAGCCCTGCTATGAATCCTATGGGACACACAAAATGTTGCAAGAGCACAGCAAATATCAACACATAACATTACAAATATCAGCATATGCTGGTATTTAAATACAAATTATGTAGATATAAGGCAAACTGCACCTAGCTGTTTTAAAACTACTTGAGGACGGAGCAAGAAATAAAAATTTTAGCACATTGAATGTAATTGTTTTTAGCAAATATTTCAAATATATGATGAATGTGCATGCTCAGGACTCTGCCAATGTTCAGAATCTGCAAACCTGAAAAGCACCTACCCATGAAGCCTACACATTTGGCAGTTAGAAAATGACAGCCAAATACTTTCAGTTTGCTGAGTCTGCCAAGAAGAGTATTATATTACAGAAATATGAAATACAAGATCATAAATGCAAAAAAATCTAAAACTTGTTAAAATGTTTCAATGTTTTTCTCTTAAATAGACTGGACTTGACTAATCAAAAAGTTTGCAAAGACTAATAGAGAACTGGTGACTTCCTATCATGCAGTTCTGGTATAAAGTGGGAAGAAATATGCAAGAATGAAACTCCTAAAACAACCACAGGCAAAGAAGCAAGCAGTCAAATATCAGTCCTTGTATCCTGAATCTTCTCTGGGTGTTGGAGCGATGGGAATCTCCTCAGGATATCTAATTGTATCAAATTTTCATCATGACCCATAATTGTAGGCATAAAAACCGATGACTTTGGTGAATGAAAACAGGATGTCAATTGCTCAGGATAGCACCTAATTTCTAAAATATCAACCCTCTCCTCTATCTCCTGAACAAACTCTTTACCCTTTAGCTGCACTGTTCAGTACTACGTAATTCAGACCTGGAAGGACTTAGCCTCTCTCGCAGAACTTACATTACAGCCACACAGAATCAAGTAGGAAAGATGATTGAAGTAGGAGAGATGATAAAGGTATATATGAGAAAATTACACAGTTAGTCTTGAAAACAGTAACAGGAATTGACATATATGGTAATTAAAAATTACATCACAGTCCTTTTGCATGCTAATATCATGTAAAAATCAATTTATTCAATAGAATCTATTGAAATTCTAAATTAAATTTACAGAAGATTTAAAATTTTAGACTTGAGCAAATATAAAATTTGAATTTACCATCTTTCCTCAATGCCTTATAAAGTTCCTTTAGTGCTATGACGATATAGATACTAATCAGGGTTCAATGTAGCTAGAGTCAGAAAATGAGAATTCTTTTTCTGTTTCACACTATACTACTACCAAATGGAATTGCACCAAGAACATTTTTCTGGTGGATCAAGTCAATAAAATACATGAATCTTTCCAAAGATCCAATTCAGCCTAAAACCCCTTTACAATTCTTTTGAAAAACAAGTAAATAATACCATCTAACATTATTTTACTTTTACTTAAGAAAAGGTAAAGGACTAAAAAAAGTACTTTTACTTAAGAAAAGATGACTTGCCAAAGGTCAGAGTATCTATAATAAAAGAAAAGGCAAAAGACATTTTCAACCCTTCACTTGCTTCTCTAATGGTTTACCATTAAAACTATCGCTCTGCAACAGGAGCCACTGGAGATCTACTTGAAGCTGAACTTGCAACTCAAGCCTCATAGGGATCAAACTGCCTTGAAAATACAGATTATTGTTAAGAACTAACGAGAATTATTCACTAAACACCTGCTGTATTCTGCAACAAACTGCAGCTTAAACTTCATTCATCCCAAAGGAGCCACACAGGACAAGGTGGTAGTTTTTATAGCTGTTTTCACACAGCAAATATACACCCAGATAAAAAAGTCCCTGTTTAAATTTCTTGTCATAAGCTAGAACCTGTAGTGTGCTGGAAACTTTATGATGTGCTTATTTCCTGAATCTAATAGCATGCAAAAGAGAACATTTCTCCTGAACGGAATAATTCTTACATTACTTCAAATTTTATTCTTTGTTCTTATTACCAGTTTCCTTTAACATCTTTCCTTGTCTCTGATAAAAAAATCTTTCTTTTGAAATTAGCATGATTATTCTTTTTTGCCTCTTCCAAATATTTTCATTCCATTTGAAGAAGAAAAGAGACAAAACCAGTTATTTCATATCCTCTGTCTCTAATGTCATTTCTACTATTTTAAGAACATGCCCTCTCCATGCATTGCATAAGCACTTCCATCTATCTTCATATTTAGCAGATGACTAGAGTCACTTCTGTCTTACAAAATGTGAGGGACAGAGGTAAGAGGGGATTCATATTTAATGCACGACCTACACGTAAGCAGAGGAACAGGTGTATGAACATGATAAAAGAGAAGTCAGAGAAGAACTGTCAGGAATGACACTGAATCTTTAATTACAGGATATGGATCCTGTCAGGTTTGTTTATGGTTTGTTGCACTTGGTAACCACCTGTCATGCAGCCATATATAGACATATAGGAAACTGAAGGATTTAGTAGTCAAGTACTTGGCATATGATCCCAGTGCTTAAGCAAGCTAGTTTAAAGGTAGATATCCCTAAAGGACATATTGACAATTGTGGTGAAGAGTTTCCTGGGATAACTGTGACCGAGTTATCCAGTTCAGGAAAGGAGAAGTTTCCCCTGTGCTGGCCTGCCGAGAAGCAGCTGGAGCACAGCCCTGCAAGGCTGCCTGCAGGGCCCCTGTGCTCCTGTTCCAGCCCAGCCCTCAGACTGCCACAGGCACCTGCCAACGTCACTGCAGGCCACTCCAAAATCAACTCAGTGCGTCTGTTTTCTTGTGAAAGTCAGTCAGCCCTGTGAAACATGCAGTGGCTACACAGATTGTGCTCGCCAGCTGTGAAAATCAGGCCGATCTTAAAGTTGTTCTGTAAGTAACTAATTTTAGATGTCTAACCTTGGAATAGGAAACACAGACTAAAGATTGTGTCATAATTACAAAGGAAGATACTGTTTTTGTTATGTTGGAAAGGTCTTCTTACTATACTTAGTATACCAATACTGAAGTATTATTTAACCACTAACTGTGTTTCCTAGTGTCAAAATTACAGTGAAGCCTGCCACGAAGAAATGTAAAACCATACACACAAACAAATCAGATAGACTTCTGAGAGGCAGTCTGGACAATTAGATGCTCCCGTGACAAGGGCTTGTATCCTACTGGGTTTCCTTTACACTAGTCCATCACAAAAAATTCCAATTCGCTGTGAGGAGCAGAGTACTGCCCTAAGCTTTGATACACCTTGATTTATGATAATTTATAATACTGCATGATATGAAATAGAAAGATCAGATGAAGGGTCAGTAGTTCATAATATAAAGACTATTTTTATGTCATAGAATCAAAGAATTGTGTTTATCTAAGTAAATAATTCAGTCAGATACAACCTTAATAGAAAACATTTAAGTCTCCTCAGCGTTTTCAAAACATGCATGTTTTCTCTGTTGAAGGAAATCGGATAGATGGGCAAGGTTTTGTTTCCATCATCCACAAATTTATAACACATATTCTTTGCACAGAGTGTTGAGGAACTGCTTTGAGGACAGTGCAGCGGATTGCGATTACTCTCTTCTGGCTAGTGTAATTTATTTTAATGAATGTGCCATAAAGAAAATCCTATCGAATTATGGAAAAAAAATACTTCCCTGGAAATTGCAGCACAAGTGGTAATAGTTTTCACTGAATGATATTACTACAATATCTGAAGTATGTCATCTCTATCAATAAATAATGCATAAACCACTCACTCAGGTATTAACGGCTCCACACAGATTAAAATTGGTTCATATTGCTCAATTCCTTGCAATTAGTTTAACTGAAAACAACTGATACTATCATGAAATTTAAAAAAACTTTTACAAAATGCAGCCTTTAAGAACTATGAATTACCTACCCCTAGGAAAGGTCAGATATTTCCCCCTTTTTACACAGAAAACTGCTTTTCAAATTCATGAGACATACAAGATGCCACCCTCCTGTGTGTTTTAAAGCATCAAGTTTTGAAAAGAAGGAGGTAATGCTTAGCAGGAGACTATCACATGCGATCCACATGCATCATCGTCCCCCAACAGATCTTTTCTTCCCAGAAATCTTTTACAAATTGAAAAACAATTTGGCCATTTGTACAGGATTTCACACATTCACAGCAACCTGATCACAGCAACTGCTTTCTATGGCCACCAGACATTGGGACATCCCAGGCTTCTGCAAACATAGAGGTGGCACATGCAGTGAGCCTGCACTTCTTCCATGCACTGACCCTTTGCTTGTGCTGTACTCAATCAGCACAGCTAACACAGTAGGTTCAAATCTAGTTCACTAACTACCTATGTGCTGACTTCTAGGGTGTCTCTGCACACATGTCCAGTATTTCTCATGTGAAATACAGGTAACTCACGGTCTCACCCTATCAATTAACACACTCAAGTGAGTAAAATGTACTAGCTATTAGCTTTAGTTAAAAATAATAATTTTATTATGTGCTACCTTTTGGACTTAAGGTAATGCAGCGCTTTTGATGTGTATTCATTTATATGTATGTATATATTTGTAATATATTTTTATATATTGATGTAAACGATTGTAATTTTACACTAAGATTGACAAAAGTGGAACAATTCATATGCTTATGAGACTAAGAAAGAAATTTCCTTACAGGACTTCACTTAAAAAATGTATATTAAGAGGATAATTTGAGTACTACTCATCTTTTAAGTAGTTAATATGCATGGAACAAATCTGTACTTACTGTATCCATGACACACATACAAAAAACAAACAAACAAAGAAAGCAGTTCCCACAATCGTGGAAAGCAAACAGGATTAAAAAAATCCTGCCAAGAACATATGGACGAAGAAGACTTTCATGACTAAGTCATATGAGACAGTATACCCAGGGAGAAGGTGGAGCCACCACTCCTGAGCTGTTTAAGGAGAGACTGGCTGTGGCACTCAGTGCCGTGGTCCAGCTGACAAGGTGGGGTCTGGTCAAACGTTGGACTCAATGATCTGAGGTCTTTTCCAACCTAACTGGTTCTGTGATTCTGTAATATATGACAGCTGGTTGGATAATGTATGGGTTTATGAATGGCTAGCTGTCATCAGTTTGCAGAGAAACAGACTGACATGCCCCTTCAGCTGGAAAAGGTAGCCCAAAGAAGGAGGCCTGATATGCCACATGTTCCTGTACAGATCCCAGGCATGCAAAACATGCAGAAATCATCAGTTTAGCCTGCACTGAATTCAACAGCTGCATCAAGCAACTCACAAGACTGACCTTCACTGGTATTTTCACCCACTGCCCAAACACCATCAGGGAATTTTTCAGTCCCGTGAAGTCAGCCAGGTACTGGAGTCAAGACTGGATTTCATGACTGAATTTCAATTCATTTACCCTTCTTGTACACTGAGGATGTTTTGAAGCAGTTGGATGAGCTCCTTATGAAAATAAAGCAAGAGAGCAGCATTTCCTCCCAACATTCCTTCCAAAAAACCACAGTGAAAAATTAGCTGCTGAATAAAATACATTGACTTTCCGAGCTTTAAAACATCTGCCTCCTCTTCAGCCAAACAAAGTTTTTAGCTAAGACTCAGTTCCATTACATTCCAAAAGAAACCTATATTAACTTCTACATAACCCTTAACTTCATTCACAACTGTTTTTCTATTTGCTGCTCTCCACCCTAAGCAAATATCTGAGGAAAAGGACCAGCCACTGGCTATAAACAAAAGGCAAATAGGTCTCATCTGACTGAGCTTCTCTGTCCTCTGCGTCACACTTACTTGCAATAATGAATGGAATGTCAGAAACTCACACACAAACCACAACAGATTCAGATGTGTTCTGATTCCGTGTATTGGAAGGAAATTCAACAACAAGCCAGCAAGGCTTCTCCAGAGTACTACTTTACTCTGGTAGTTAAAAAATGTTACAATTCATGCTCTTGATTTTTCTATTTTTTGTTTATCTGTTACACAGCCAAGATTTCCTTTTATCACAGGGTAACACATTCATTTTTACACCTTACTGGCAAAATATTTTATGTAAAAAATTATTTTGTTTTTTAACCAGCAATATATGTGTAACACACATATGTAGAGCACACTCCTTCTGCTTCTTAGATTTTTGTATTATGAAAAATATAAAAACATTTGATTATTGCAAAAATTAGCTTGTTTTCTCTCATTCTCATGCACCTTGTTGTTTTATCTTCCCAAATATCATGTTAACATAGATTTTACTGTTAACTAACTGGTTATGTTTCACAGAGTTTGATTTTTTTACCTAGCAAATCATCAGAATCTAAGGTCTTTAATATATTCCCAAACATAAAATTCACATAGGTTGATACTGAGGTTTTTACATGGCATATCAACCAGTTGAAATTGTATAAAGCCAGGAAAAAAGCCATTCATACATCAGTTCCTCTCTTCCATGTTTGATTAGTTCTGTTACAGTACAGAATCCTCTTGGAGAAAAATGTGTGCAGTCTTAAATCTGAACAGTCAGATGGTGACATACTCAAGCAGAACTAATTCATGTTATGACTCTTCTTGTTTAGTTTCAATGTATAACTCATAAACATGTCTGGAATGAAACCTCATCTCTCACAAGGGGATGTAAATAGATGTAAGGGCAAGAGATATTAAGGGACTACCAGAGAGTAGGGAAATTGATGGGGTTTTGCCTTATCTCTTGACTTGTATCAAACCTATGGTCAGGTCACTTACTCAAAGCTCAATCTACATTAAAAGGTCTGGCATAGGTCTGTTTTTCTGGAGTGAGAAAAACACACCTCCAACCAGCTGCAATGATTAATGGCCTCAGGTAATCACAACCCAGCTGTCAAAACCATTAGGTTATCACCAGGTGTTATGCTTTATAGAATACAGCTTTATAGTTCTGCAAAACAAGCACAATTTTGCAGCAGCTAAAATCCCAGTTTCAGAAACAGTTAAGAAAACTTTTCCTTGGACATTATATTAGTATCCACTTTCCAATGTAAACACAGTGCACAACTTTACTGAGATAGCTCAAGACAGCTGAGGCAACTTCCAAGTCAAAAAACTTTAAACTTACAAGATGAAATTTTAAGCCAAAGAAACTGCATTGTCACAATAAACTGGTACTTTTACTGCACGTGGTCATTTGAATGGCTGCTATCTTTTACCAAGTTTTTCAACCAGGATATTTAAGGTATCATCTGTAATCTGGCATCCATGAGCAGCAGTGGCTTGAAAACCAAAGTGCAAAAATAATGTCTATTTCTCTGGTCTCAGAAGGCAAAAAGAAGAGAAGAGAAAAGAAAGAGGAAAAGAAATTAAATGAAAAGCAAACGCAAAACAATAACAAGAAAAACTACCACAACAACAACAAAACCCCAAAACTGACAATTTCACCAGCTTCAGATTTTTCTTTTTAATAGAATTCTAGCAGCACATTTAAAAATACATAGGTACGGCTGCATATATATATAAAAACCTACATATTTTGTGTACTGTATATTTTCTGTATAAAATGTGTCGACTTAGATGTGCAAAAATATCTGTTTGCACTTCCTAATGTGTGTTTAGTCACATGTTTCTATATGTTGCAAAACTAAGTAAGTATTTCTGTAGGTGTGAATAGGGTGCACCTTTGCAGAACTCTAGCTGTTTATTGACGTGGCTGAGTGCTTTTGAATTTCACAGATGTTGACAAGAAAATAATGGACAATGAAGATTTTTTTTTTCCTTGGTCTACTGTTACACATGAAATTATAAACTGGAGGAAGCTGGAGGCAATTAATGTTTGCTTATATCAATTTTAAAACTCCAAACCCCAGCTAAAAGTTTAAAGCAGTTTTATTCAACTCAGATTAATTGTCATTAATTCTACATTCCTTTTATTTGTTTCTTCTGAATCTGCAGAAATGCTCTAGTCAGGGGTGAGTGGTAGGTAGCCACATACACCAGTTTACAGAGTGTAAATTGGAACGTGTAGCTCCCACGCTGCTCTATGCTACTCCTCAGGAGCTATGAAGCACAAACAGTGGGCAGCAACAGCGAACAATTACTCTCCCAGCCCACATCTTCAGTTAGTTCTCACTGTGACAGCACTCACCACACTTGCTCATATAGACAACCAGTCCATTTAAGGTGTGTGTGAAGGCACACACTGGGTTTGTGCCCTCCCTCGCCTCCTGTTCAGCCAGTTAAATCCCCAATCCCAGCACACCTCCCGCGGTGCAGAGAAGCCTTTGGGACCTGCGCTCGGCTGTGTCCTCTCAACAGAAGGCAGGTTTGCAGCTCATAATCATATTACAAGGCTGCCCTTAATCACTCTTCACAAGGCAATCTGAAGCCCTTTGTAAGTTCTTTTTTTTTCCACTTGGTTACAGTCCACTGAATGCCAGCCTCTGTGAACTGAAGCCAGGTATTATGGGCTGCCCCACTCAGATACCCCCTGTGGTTTTCCTCTGCTTGACTTTCTGTCCCCTTGGCAACAGAATTCTCTCTACCCCTGATCTGAAACCTATTCATTCCAGTAGAATGAAACCAATTGTAAGTGCCAGGAACTTTACTGTGGTATCACAAATCATTTCTCTGTAAGACAGGATAGAAACACAAATTTCCAATGAGAAAAGAAAACCCGTGTTAATCAATAAAAGATTAATTGTTATTCTCCTGTGGAATAAAACACTGAAGCAGATTTCTATTGCTTTTTAAATAATTTTTAAATCAATTACCAACTAATGGTTCACCTATGCAATCTTCAAATCACTAGGTACTACAAATAAAATATTTCTATTGATTTGGCTCATTGAATTACAGTTAAATATTGTCGTTTCTTTCCTTCTCATGCTTTCATATTTGACATGATTAAAAAGATCTAAAATTACATATATTTTTTATCCAATATTCTTCTCCTTCTCATCTAGCATGATGATTTTGTATTTTCTAGGATTGTGTCATCATCACACTTGGCAGGTAAAGAATGTGTGTTCCAAGTGTCCTCTGAGAACAAGTGTCATGATTAGTCCCATTAGCAGTTGATAAAAACATGCATTAAAGAGATGGATATGGGAATTCTTGAGTCTCTACAGAGCTGTGCAACCAGACAGATTTTTTCAGGCTTGCTATAAAACACTGGGAAGAAGACCACATATAAACTTAAGATGAACCTCAAAATCTGTAAATGAAGAGGAAGAACCTATCTCTCACAGAAATCACTAGGAGCTTTTCTATTTCCAGTTAGAGAAGTTGTATTTGGTCTGAAATGTAGTAATATTAGATGAGCAATGAGTAGAAAGAATATGCAGTCCAAATTTCATAAAACATCAATTTCCCTGCGCCAGCATTAAGAATTAATATTGCTATGAAATAAAGTCCTACTAAATACTGGCAAATATATCCTGTAACTGCTTTATCAGAACAGATTTTTTTTTCAATTCACTCATGTAAAACTTACAGAAAGCATATATAAAGAAATAATTAGTGCACAAAAGATGAACCACTGCAGAAATCAATTGAATTATTCCTAGTAGTTCGGTATGACTTAAAATAATTTTACTGTGCAACCTAAGAGTCTTATTAGGGAGCATGCAGCTACAGCTAGTGTTAGAAAGAAAACTAGTAAATTTATGTAACTGGCAACGTCTTTACAAGATAATTTCTTTTACCAATAACTTTGGGTTTGCTGCAAAAGCATTTATTCTCCTTACTTGGTTGGTACCCAGGACAAACTACTGATTTGGGGTATAATATGAAATATATTAAATAGTTTTTCTATAATTGCGTGTTTGCAACTGTGCACTTACCCAGTTGCACATGAAGTATCAGTCTCTAACATTACTACTTGAGTTCTGTTCTTGAGAGATTTTCCACTACAACGATAAGCAGTAGCAGCTCTGAGCTTTCAGCAGCCAAGATGTCAAAAGTTATCTTACTTCACTTCTTGCCTTTTGTGAAGCAACATGATACATACTCAGATTCATTACCTAATTCTGACTGGCAAAGCTCTGCCACACCCCCTCAGTCTAGTTTTAACTACAAATTTAAAAAATCAAACAGCCAGGAGCATCATAAGGACCACCACTGAAAACTCTAAACTCTAGATGATCAAGAAAAAAGACCATCAAGAACTCAAAACATTCTTTCTATACTGAAAACAGATCACTGCCATCTACCCTCGAAACAGATTCCAAACATTTTTTCATTTATTTGTAAATATTTGCACATAACATGTTTCCCACGATTGCTTGTGAGAACGTGGAGAACAGCGCCAAAAACTTATTTGGTATCTACTCTTACTATCTCTGCAAGATTTGTTAGCATATTGCAGAGCAGTGTAAGATTGACTGAAAGAGAGAAGCTATTACCTTTTGCTATTTTTTTTCCTCCACCACTAATAGCGAAATTTGATTATTTCTCTGCAAATCTCTCAAGGAATGAAAGTTATACATAGGACACTAAAGTTCCAAGCTTGCTTCTTCTCCTCCTTTCAAAAACAAGCACTGGGTAAGGGTTTTTAGTCTTCCAGGACCCCTTTCTCCACAATTACAACTTTTTATACCTGTGGCTGAGGTTTTATCTGCCTGCACTTCAGGAGCAGTAGGCAGGAGGAACCACAGAACTTTGATGTTAATATTTCTCCCACATTGACAGACAATCACTTTCCTTGTCCAAATAATATAATATAACTTTTTTATCTTCCTCTCATTACCACTTTTGCAGAATGATTTCCTGTAACTACAGATAAAATGCTCTAGCTACATCTCTGGAAATATGTGGTTATCTTGTTAATAAATATACTCAAATTTCATATAACAGATCCTAATAATATATGTTTCAAACACCAAATTTTCTATGTCATCTTATAGTTCTGAGACAGTTCTCTGGGAAGCCATTATAGATCTAAGCTCCCCAGTCCTACACTACACTCACATTTAATTAACAGAAAATATAATATATTTTCTTTGTAGCATGAGGCCCTGACAGTGGATTTCTTCTGCTTTTCTGTATTTTTCTTTTGTCAAAATAAGGTGTGTATGCTCCACATGTCGTAAACTGTTCAGGCTGGGTGGGGCTTTGAGCTACCTGATCTAGTGAGTGGCATTCATGACAAAAGCAGATGGTTTGGGACAAGATGATCTTTAAGGTCCCTTCCAACTCAAAACATTCTATGAGTTTATGATAATACAGAAGTACATCCATGACAATTGTTGCCTGTGAACATTTTCTCTTCAGTGTGGCAACACAGAAAGCAAACTAAATCTAAACGATATTTGATAGAAAAAATTCTGAACTCAGTAGAGATCACCTGAGTCAAATGAGCTTCAGTACCTTCCTTTTTTTCTAGTTTTATGCAAAATAAGAATCTTACCTGTTTAATCCTTCCCCAATATAAAAGCATCAGATAACCTTTCACTAGGTCTTGTTGAACGGAAGGTTGAAGACCTCTAATTATTAAAGCAAAAAGCTCCTGCTTAACTCTTTAAACCACAGAGGATCACGTGCTCAGTACATTAAAAAAGAAGAAAAAAACAAACTATGGTGACATGGGCTCCCTCTCGTGGTTTTTGTTATGAAGGATTTTAATTTTCCACACAAAACCCTTAAGTTTACTAGGACTAGTAACAGACTGGCTAGGGAATGCTTTGAAAGGAAATGTGTTCTGTGTAAAAACATTTTTCTAAGTCATCTGTAAATGATCAAAATAAAAGAGTTCTTGATTCATCATTTTCAGGATGAATAGTTAAATAAGCATACTGACAGATCCTGTCGCCAGACATCTGCATCCTGTTAAAGGCAACCAAAGTTAATTGTGCTTATAGTTGCATTTGCTGCAGTGATAATGGGTTTTTGAAACCACACATCCAAGATCTATTACAGGTTCTTCATTGCACTTTCCCTTACATTAATGTTGAGGATTGTCAATCCCCCTCCCTAACTCTGGGCTTTTTGAATGCTCTCTGAATGAGGAGATAGGTTTTATTAGCATTAAAGTTTCTGTGTTATCATTAAGTTTTTTGGAACTGAATCTCCTCACATTTATAATACCACAAATCAGGAACACTCTCAGTTACTTTGCTATAGAGAAGATGAAAGTAAGAGAAAAACTTGGCCAGTGGTTAGACTCGTGCATCCAATCGTTCTTTGCACCAGCCGTAAAACCAAGACAAGAATTATGTGCCTTAACAGAAGTGCTGCGAAGTTAGTCTCCATTTTAGTCTGAAAACCTAATTTATGATACAAATACAGGGAAATCTTACTATTTCAGCTCAGTTAAACAGAACATTAATAAACCAACATGTCCTTAGATGACTTAGGTTAAGAAATACCCAGTAATTAATGAAGACCAAGTTCTGATCTAGCTCTTGGCCTACAATTCAAAGATCTATGCCACTGATTTCTCTAGCATGACATTTGGTTTTTTTGCAGTCTGACTGCATATGAAAATTGATTTCCCAATGTTCATTTCACTGTACTTAAAAGGGAAGACTTTCTGATATGCCAAAACTAGCAATACAAGATACTAATATTAGAAAGCAATGCTACTGCTATTCAAATTCAGTATTAAAGGTGCAGATTTCTCCATGTTTTCTTTTCCAGTATGCAACAATATATATTATATGAGAAAAAAAATCTCAACTAAGCTTGGGTCTCCAGAAAAGACCAAACAAAAAATTAATTGTTTAATATCTTTGTCTGCGATGGATAAAAATTAAACCTGAGGCCTTTGGGTAGACTTCAAATTACTTGCTACACAACTCTTTTCATGCAATGAGCACTAAATCATAACATTTGTTGATATTATAGAACTTAATAGATTGATCCAAAGGTTTTACAAAAAACAGTAAATAGCTTTATTTTTAATCTCAGTAGAATGAAAATTAATGAATTACTAGATTGCAAACTAGTGGTCCTTTAAAGAGTGGTTATTGTAACACACATGTATTCATTATGGAAATACAGAACACAGCTCCCACAGGTAATTTTCTGTTCTAAAAGGGCTAAATTTCCCATTAAGAAAAGCTGTAAGAAAAATTATTGGGAAGAAGAATGTTCAGAGAAAACTGAACTGTGAGCTCTGTAATTAAAATTTGAAGTTATGTCAAAGGCTGTGTTTGGCAGAGCTCCTTAATGCTGGTAATCTTTGTCTAAACAACAGAAAACTGCATTTAAAATCAACAATTAGGGGGAAAAACCCCAAAAATAATATAGTTAATGTTAAAAAGAAGAAAACAAAGGTAATACAAATGAAATTATAAATTGTAGGAAAAGGATAAGAGAACTTAAAGACTTCTGAAATAAATATATAGTCAGATGTTAGGCCAGCAAAATAAACATGTTTCAAATAAATTAGCAACAAAGGAAATAGTGCCAATGATATCCCACTTCCAGACAGTAATGGAAAGCTATTAATATTGTATTAAAGGAAGGCCTGTGAGTCCTCTGGACAAGTGGAAGCCAGCAGTTTCCCAAAAGAAGGCCAGCGATTGCCTGGGCTGCATCAGAAGTATCACCAAGAGATCGAGTGAGGTGATCCTTCCTCTCTTCTCAGCACTGGTAAAACACACCTGGAATGTTGGGTCCATCTCTGGGCTCCCCAGTACAAGACAGACATAGTCATGCAGGAGCAACTCTAGCAAACAGCTGCGAAGTAGACTCATATTCCATGATTAGAGGACTCAAGCATCTGTCACAGAAGGAAAGGTTGAAAGAGCAGGGAGAAGAGAAGTTTGTGTGTATAATTACCTGGTGGGAAGTTACCATGAAGACAGAGTCAAAGTCCTCTCAGTTGTCTCCAGTGGTAGGACAAGAGGCAATGAGCACAAACTGAAATGCAAGAATTTACACTTAAATATAGCAAAAACTTCTTGTTTCTAAGGACTAGCAAACACTAGACATGCTGCCCATGTAGGATCTGGAGTCCCTCTGTGGAGTCTCCATCCTTGGACACATTCAACATCCAACTGGAGACAGAACTAAGAACCTGCTCTAGTTGGCCTTCAAGCTGGGGTGTTGGGCTGCCCAAATATTTAGTGGCCCCTCCTACTTCAGCCATCCTGTGATCCTGTGAAACAAAGAAATCCAGAGCTATTGATAGGCTACATAAATTATCAAGTCACTTTCTAAAAGCTCTCTCCTCTCTTCATTTAAAGTCTAGCTCAATGAATACAGCTCAAAGTCTTTTACAAATACACAGGTATAATCGAAGTCTTGCTAAAGCGGGATTGAAGATCAGTTGCAGCAAAAACAACCTGGCTTACCTTAAATGTCCATGTGTTTCCAGCAAGGTGTTAATCCTTATGGTAAATTTTCAGATGTCCCTTGTGCAATGCCATACTAGGGAAAGCACTGATCTAATTAATAATGAAATGGAAAGCCATATTGCCATGCAACAATATTAGCTTCTGTATCAAAAAGATGTATAATTGCATCAGCACAATTCTGCATCCTGACTAATTAGCTCTGCCAATCAGCCTCATTAACACAGGGCAGAGCCATGCTGAATTGGCTATACCAATTTTAGCTTCTGAACTACTAATCAGAGCAGTGCTAGACAGTGAACACCAAACAAAAGGTATCATTTGAGTATATTCAGCAATGAAAAATTCTCTAATTCTGTTCACTCTCTAAGTATATGTAAAACTCTTAGAAAAACATTTTTCTTGCTTTTCAAAATAGATATTTTTAGCCCATTTGAAGTTATTGCAAAAAATAATTCAAGGATTTTAAAAATGTGCTTTACTGAATAGTGGTTACTCTGCAAGATGATTAGGTGCTATAGGAGATTTTAACACCTCTTGAATTCTTGTAAGTTTATTTCTCTCAGAAGGTGAATCTATAGAAAGACATAGATTTCATAGATGAAATTTTGTTTCTTTACTCAGGGTGTTCACAAAGCTCTGTTTTCTTTAACACAAGTGGCATAAAAGCACCAGCCACTTTTCTGATTTTATACTATCACTTTCTTTGAGGTGTTACCCTTAATTTTTATTTGCTTTTTCTTTTTAATGCAGTTTCTGCTGTTTGGTACATTTTTTGTATTTGTTTCAAAATGTTCTGATAAAGTTTAGGCTACCTTGTGCTTGCACAAAATTGAAGGTGCCTTAGCAATTCCCTGTAGGATGTCAGGCTTCTGTAAAGAACAGCTCAGCCTTGGTCATGTCCTGCTTATTTCACAGAAGATGATCATGTTGCTCAAGTGGATCATATTTACTTCATCCACTTCCAAATAAGTAATGTCTTTGATGTCAGCTAATTACTTCTGCACTGTTTGAGCCTGTTTAACAAGGTTTGTGTACCTGGGAAATATTAATAACAAAAGAAGCATAATAAAACCTTTCAAGAAAACTCACGATCTAAAGTACACTTCACACGTCATACTTGAAAACGGATTTCACATTCCAAAATAATATTTTGAATTACCTCCTCAACATGGTCTTGATCTGTCAAAGGTTTTCATCTAGGAAGAGCCTTTCTTGACTTGGTAAAACTTTTCTTAATCTTGGTCTTGAAAGGATCTTAATACCCAAGATTTTACTTTATTTCTTTCCAGCTGTGACTCTTTATTCTGATCTGCTCATTTGTGAAAGTTCTTTAGCCTTGACTCCATCTGACTTAGAACAAAATAACCAAGACAAAATCTGAGTGAAAACTTGAGTTACCTCTCACATGTATCTAAATTAAGTAACCAAAAGACTTGTAATACATGCTCAAATGCCAATAATTTGTTATTTCAAAAGTTAGTTTGACTGTTACTGCTGAAAAAATTTAAAGTTCAACATTTTCCAAGTAACTGCAACTTACTCCACAGAAGGGCCCCCTGGAAAGCTCAGTCCTTTTCTGCTTGCAGCACGTTTTGTAGTAGTGCCCATAGCAACCCCATAAGGAGCCACTGCTCCAGGGCAAACTTCCTGCTCCAAGCAGTGGGCGAGGCAAGGCACTAATAAACACCACCTCAATTAGCTCCCTTTCTCTGATTTAGATGCTGTTATTTGGCTGATGATCCCACATCAGGAAGTACTCTATATAAATACTTGAAAATACACTTTGAATTAGCTGCTTAATATCAAGAGTGCTATGCAGCAAGAAGAAAAGGAAAGCAAGTCTCCTAGACCAAAAAAGGATTAAATGATTGCACTTTGCTGAGCTCAGTGCTTAACAAGAAGAGGAATCCAAATCTAGGACGCAAAAGAAGAAGTCATGTTTTAGTTATGAAAAGGAAATTCTAACTGAAACTGCTCAGCAGTGGTAATTTATGACAGAGTGATTGGTCATGGAGGGCAAGGAGGCTTTGCTACACAAAAGGGGTTAAACAGGCTGGGGGCAGGAATGCTAAGGGCAGAAGGACTCCTTACAAGGCAGTAGTTTTCCTTGGTGACGAGATAAGAAACAAGCCTCAGTATTGTCTTGTAGGATTTCCTGGAATTGCAGAATGCAGTGTGCACCTTGGGGTAACAGAGCTGGGCTGGAGAATGGATGCATGGCCAGGTTGAGGTACCCCATGCAGATGTACACGGGGTTGGTGCTGGTGCTGGTGCTGGTGCTAGTGCCTATGAGGGATCTGCTTGTGAAGCATCTTTGCAGACACCATGTAGAACTGTGTATTGCCATGAAACTTTGCCCAGTGCATTGTCCATTGAATTTTCCCATTTTCAGCCCAATCACGTCTTTAATTCTCTTTGGAGGGCACCATAAAAATTCCCTAAAAGTTTTCAAAACTATCTTAAAGAACATGCAATGGGTTCAGGTGGTAGGACTGCTGTGCCAATGTACACCACTCCATATGCTGCATCCCAACTAAAGCAATGCAGGATAATACCTGTTACACTATTTCATATGGCTTTTCACATTCTCATTATTGCATAGATATTCAATGTAGGGCAGTGTGAGTTTACGCTTTCATTTTAAATGTTCCAGAGTATGTTCTATTAATGGGAAGCATTTGAGGATAGTACTTAAACAGCTGGTTGTAGCCATTTATGAGTTGCCCATTTTGCCTCTTTTAAGCACCTACAGCTCAGGATTTCTTATTGTCACAAAACTATATTAAAAACCTATTCCCATTTATTCCCATTCATTCCCGTTTATTCATCGTCCTTTGCTTCAAGCATCGTTAAGTTAACCTAGAACAGAGCTAAAATACTCTGCTTACTTGTCAAAAGCATATCACATACAAATCAAGTGGTGTATAAACAGCAAAAAAGTAATAACAAAATTCACAGAATATCTAGAATCTGCTATTTCTCACTATATGTATTTTCTTACTTTAAAAGAATCACCTTAACATCTTCTTCTGTGTGCCAAAATTCACTCTAGGATTTGACAATAAAAATTATAGAAATTAAAAGTAGTTACCTCCATTAACTTAAATTGCAGTTCCAAAAGGAAGGTACAAAATAGATTCCATGTTTAAAGACTTGACAAACGTTATCCATTTCAATTTGCTGATTTAATCTCTTTGTTTTTCTCATTCTGTGATGTACATCAGCTCAAACTGTATGTATAAATTACCCCATTTATGTAGTAAATTGACAAGCTAGGGCTTTGTTTGGAGGTTATGATAAAATCCCCCAGGCTTTATTCATCTACAGAAACTGCTGGTACTCCAAGACTGAGCCCAAAGCACCTCAAAGTGCAAGTTAGAAGAATAAGAATTAAATATTTTTAAATTGTAATGCTAATTGTGAATGACAGATTTATACACATTAAAAAATATGGATTATTCTCAGGTTGGGTAAAATTTGATGCCAGATTTCAAGAAGTATTTGGATAATGTGCTGATGCATATGGTGTGATTTGTGAGGTTGTTCTAAGTAGAACCAGGATTTGTACCTCAGTTATCCTTGCAACTCCCTTCCAGCTCAGGATAGTCTGTGATTCTGTGGTAAACATGCCAACATGTATTAAAAGACTTAATTAGCAATAACTTAATAAGCTGAGGAAACACACAGCCCCTTTTATCCAAATAGTATATATATGAACAAGCACTTTATTTCTTTAAAAATCTTTGCCTCCATGGCAGTTACAAATATGTGTTTGTATACATCCATCCATGGGTTGTATTTATGTAAAACTTAAGAAAAAAATCTGTAACTGTTGTTAGGACCCATTTTGATCTGTTTCCTTAACAACAAATGGGGTACAATATAGTTGGGCTAAATAAGCCAGCTATTTTAAACAGTCAAATTCAGTTTACTCACTCAGGTAATATAATTTGATTATGATATTATGAGAAATGGTATTACCTGAGTGTAATTATGCCGGATTACATGAGATTGCCCTATGCTCAGTCTCCAGTTCCTTGCCCAAGAATCACTCCAGAAATTTACATTTATCATTACTACAGGCTAATAATAATTATATCTGAATAACTGGTTGGAAACAGAAATTAAGAGTATGAGCTAAACATCAGAAGTAGAAAAAACTCGATTTTCCGTGGCATAAACTCAAAACACTGAAGAGCAGGAACTATGGAGAGAGATGCCTCCTGCTCTGCTCTTGCTGTATGGTGGAATATTTCAGAACCAGCTGAGATGCTGTCAGTGAAAGCAGCTGTCTGCACTTATGACTACAGTGGAGCTAAATGATTTAATTATTACTAGTTCAGGCTGATGAGATAGTATATTTGTCTGCTTATAAAATAACCATAATAAGCTAAAATAGATCTGTAGTTTTTCCTAAAATAATCTAGCCTTAAATATAAAATACATTTTAATAATACTAGTGGCTGAAATAACCTACGGCAGCTGATTAGAGCAGAAGCCAAGGATCTTTACACCATAGTGTACTCAGAATCCTAGTTCTGCCATCCTGCCATACTTTCTGTTCCAGCAACTGGAGGGGATTTTTTTAAAGATACAGTTTATGCTACTATGAATCTCTCTCAATTCAACCTTGGCGTTAGCATGCAGATTTTACATAATTGTCTTTGCCTAGGCTCCACCTTTGTATTTCCTTACTCTTAATTATGCCAATTAAGATAGTGGTATGATTAAAGTGGAAAGTAGCTACAGTTATTGAACATACAAATATATGAACGTACTAATTCAGGAATTTATTAAAATTTTTAAAATACACTTACGAGGTACATGATTGTGTTGACAAAGTAGGCTGAACATGATTTTATGTTCGGCTTAAATGTTAGAGCAAGATAAAGGCAGGCTATCCCTTGAAATTCCTTCAGCTCGGAAAAAAAAGAGTTTCACTTGTTAGAGGGTTTCTATCAGGGTAAGGAAGATCAGCATTACCTTCATTTTTGCAAGCTTTATACATTATAAGTAGCAGAGGACTGACACTATGGAAATGTACATACAGAAAGTATCTACTGTCAATCCCAATAGCTGGTCTTAACCAATCTTGGAAATTGAGTACATATCCTGTCCTTGGAAGTACTGCATAACATCATGCAAAAGCTGACAGCTTTTCTGATGAAGCTGACAGGTACAGCTGAAAAAACATTGCTGAGTTTTGAAATTTTGGTTCATGACGTGTAGAACAACCAACGCGGCTTAAACTACAAGAACCAAATGAAAAATCCCAGGCTGTGATTTGGGTTTTCCGTGCCTGCCTGATGAGTTTGGTATACCTATATATATGTATGTATGTATGTATATCAGCCTACAGCTGATAGCCTATGACACCAGACAAAATGTTGCACAGAGGCCTCCTGCCTTCTTCTGTCACCAGCTGCTTGTCCAGCACAGCCAGGGTGGGCCAGGCCTTAATTAAAGGCTTAATTAAACCCGCCCTGGTCTACAAGGACCCTGGATCTGGCTGTGGCTGCTGAGGCAGCTGCCATTGCCACTCCAAAGGAACAGCACGCCTGGTTGCTGGAACATTTGTTCAGCACTGCTGAAATGCAGCCCCTGACGTTTGTTTGTGCAAGGTGTATTTGCTCAGGAATTCACTGTGAGAACATGACATAAGCCATGACAGAGCCACCCTACAGCAGGTGACCTACAGTTTTGTTTGCTTCTTTAGTCACGGCCTTGAGTTTCTTCTATTTTTAGAAGCCACCCTGCCTATTAACTAGTCAGGTCTTTCCGTGCATGTGGGTTTCTTTTGCTTTGTCTCTGTTACCCTCTGGCCTTTGGATAAAAGTTTGCTGATGTTTCTATTTTATTATATTTTTACTTAAATTTTTGAGAACAATGAAATAAATATTCTTTGCCAATGGTAAACCTTTGATTCTTTTTTTCTTCCTCAATCATTTGACTGAACTGAAGAAACTTGGGTTCACTGAGCAGTCGTAGTCATAACAAAAATTTGTGGTAAAGATCTGAATGCAAATGTCCCTGATCACAAACTTTCAATTCCCCTACATACATGTGAGTCTAAGGTGGTCAGAACCTCTCCTGAAAGAGGAGAGCAGAAAGCCTTTTCATTACAGGAAACTTTTCCCGATAATATCTGTCATAAGTAGAATATGGATTAGATCTAACAGGATAACACATATTTGTAAGTTGTTTTGTAACAGTGGAAGCAATTTTTTTTTCCATTCTTGGTATACACTTATTTCTATATCTAGCTGAGTAATAGCTGCTTGCTTAGGAAAAAAAATCAGCATAATTCGGTAAAAATGAATTCTCCTATAGGAAACATTGACAAATTTTTGCAGGGACAGTATTACATTGCATTTTGCACAGCACACATAATTTAAATATGTATCTCAATGTTACACAAATAATCTTGATCTCTCTGGTTAATACTCCAGTTGGTTGTGTGTTGTCAGAAGGCAGGAGAAATGGGTAAATAGAAATCTCATTGACTTCAGCAGAGGGCAAGGAAAATGCTTTATCTGGGGAGAAACAACCACATGCTCCAGAACGAGGTGAGCGTCAACCAGCTGGGGAGAAACTTGACGGAAAAAACCTGAGGTGTTCTATGGGCAAATGAATATGAGTCATCACCATGCCCGTCCTGCAGAAAGGGCCAACAACCACCTGGGCTGTATTAGGAGAAGTGTTACCTGTAGAATGAGTGAGGTGATCATTTCTTGCTACTCAGCTCTAGTGAGACATACCTGGAAAACTGGGTCTAGCTCTGGGGTCCCCAGTACAAGAGACCTCACTGCTCTCTGCAGCTCCCTGAAAGGAGTGTGTAGTGAGCTGGGGGCTGAGTCCTTTACTGTGCCTGCAATGAGAGGAGCAGAGGAAATAGCCTTAAGCTAAAAGAGGGGAGATTCAGAAATTTTTTTGACTGTTAAGGTGGTCAGGCATTGGAATAGGTTGTCCAGAGAGGTGGTGGAGTCACCTCAAGAGGATTCAGGATCTGTCACTGGGTGATGTGGTTCAGTGGTTAAGTGTTTGCTGTGGTAATGCTGGGCGGATTGTTGGACTTGATGATCTTGAAGATCTCTTCCAACCTTGATGATTCTGTGATTAAACTTACCTCCAGTGTAAATGCTCATTTGACCCATGCTAAAAAATCTCCTTTATTTAAGTATACAAGCTTTCTATTTCCAAGAGTTACTTTTTGCTATTGCCTGTCTTATATAGTTCTCTCTTTAAAAAAAAAAAAAAAAAGTTCTGAAGATTTTGAATAAAAAGATTACTACAGACATTAGAGAAGTTTACAGGGTATTAACAATATAGGACTTTTCTTATTTCTGGATATGCTTCAAAAAGAGATAGAAACGTTGATTAAAGGAATGTACTCATTGTAGTCTACCACCCCACTGAAAAGTGTACTAAAACAAAGCTCTGACAACAGTAATTTGATTTATTTGAGTTAAATTATATCACTCGCAGGACACTCATTAGGGCAAGTCACTAAAAATTGAGAAAATTAATAAAGATAAAGATAAGGATTAAGGACACTGCGGTTTTAGAAATCAGAATTAAAGCCCTCAGTAGAATATTCCTTAAAGATAAGAAATATCTTTAAATAAGTGTAGGCTAAAAAAGTAAGTTACCCCTGATTTCAGCTGTCTGTTTAGGTGAGATGACTATGCAAGTATGGACTTTTCTGAGTGCATCCTTGGACCTTTCACTTTTGTTCCGATGACTGTCTGTTTCAGAAACTTTCCTGTCTATAATACATGACTACACTTAATGTTACCATAATTATTTATTTAATGCAAATCATTATGAGTATTGCTTTTAATAAGGACACAGCAAACTTCTCATCCACTGTAAGGTAACAGTGCTATTTAAACACAGTTTCATAGTTTTCCATTATATTGTGTGGCATTAAAACAAGTTTTTAATGTCATCTCTTGTGAACAACACCCAAGAACAGCTTTACTTAAGATGTTTTGTTTACTTGGGTATAACCTGTGTACAACCAGGTTATAGAGAAATGCTAACATCGGAATTAATTATACAACCAACTTTTATGTGTTGTTCAATAACATTTTGTTAATGCAGAAGTTGACTGTGCTGGAACAGACATTTCAGCTGTTCAGTATTTCTTTTTTTTTTTTAGAGTATCACCACTGCAGCTTAATGCAATTCTTCCTACTACTACATTAAAGACAGAAACAAGGTGTATTCATAACATAATTAATAATAGCTGTATCAAAATCCATTACTTGTATTTAACAGAGTCATTAGAAATAATTATTTATGCAATTAAAATCAACAGCTGAGACTTTTCTGGTTTATTATACTCCTTGAATCAGGACTATCCAAAGGATTTGAAAAAATGCAAGCTCATCTTCAGAAGGTATGATCTGTTCACTCTTCAGTAATGACAATGACTGTTGATTTGATCCTGCCCAGTAAAGGAAATTCTCTAATGGGTATAAGGAAGACCCTCAAGATGGAGAGCTCAGCAGACGTCAAATGAAGACATAAGAGCCATATTCCTTTATTGCAGTTATACTATACGCCTAAGATGAAATAGGTGAGAAGATTAAGTGTTTTTCAATTACAACCTTCATGTAATTAGAATTGGGCATATGCCCAGCTGGATCCTGACTTTTTGAAAGTTCCCAAAGTTTAAAATATTCATAGCAAGTATGACATCTCTTTCAAGTGTTCCTTTACTGTCTTAAACATCTGGTACAATTTTTTCTTTATTTACTTTTAATCCAGATAAATAGGCTCTGGTTTTATGAATGGATGAATATTAAAAACTAGGTGATGTCTAATTTGATAGGTTAGAAGGCAACAGACCTTTTACACATTATTCTATTGCTACTTTGCTATGCTGCAAATCAAACCACAACTGTGTTGACAAATCTGTTTAAGCAAAATACAATGATACAAAAAATTCCAGCTTGCTGTCAAAACTGTATGTTTTTCATTGGTCAAACAGGATTATATTGATTTATTTGAAAACCAAATCAGAAATTTAAATGGTACAACAGAAACAAAACTACGAAACACCCTATTTCCATAAACAATATCTTAGAGCAGAAACATAATATAGGGTATTAAATAAAATTTATATTTAGTCATTAAATCAGCTATGAAGCTTAATAAAAACTATAAAACCTAATTTTAAAATAAAACACTTAATCACAGTGCACTATTCCAAGGGTCTGATGAGTGAAGTTCTCAGTCAGAAAAATAGGAAGAAAGTTTTTAAACTGTTAAATATGCAACAAACTCATTGATGTAGACATACATACCTCTGCAAAATTCTTTTGATCTGCTAAAGTGTCATGAAACCCCAACAACCTTGAAAGTGAAATCTTGACTTCATTTAGATCAGTGAAAATAATTCTAGTAATTCAAATGCAAAGTCCACATTTTTATTTGTTTCCAAGGTCCAGAAATATTTCTTGATATCAGAAATATTAAATTAGCTCAGATTTGGGCAACACAAGCAAGTTTCCCTGAATGAACATTGCAGTGCCACAAGATATTCTCAACTCATATGAAATACACAATTTCATGCCAGATGAAATTTATCAATCAATATGTCATTAAAAAAGGATTATCATATATTTGAATTTGGTATTTGCCTTTAAAATTAAAAGCCTCAGTAAGATTGATATTACACATATATTTTGTTGTAAATCTAGATCTGTATGGTTCTTGCTGGAGGAAAAGAAACAGTAATGTAAATAGCAGGAAATCTAGTGCATCCATTCTTCACTTCAACTTTCAATTTCAAATATATAGATATCGTAGGTTAAGTAGAAATGTGCCCTGTTCTCTCTCTTACAGCTTAATGACAACATTTGTCTTCCAGAGTGTCCATGCAGTTAAATAATGTTGCTATCATTATCCTGCATGTGACTGAATATATAAGACTTGGGTAAGGGTTAATCTCAAAAACAATTTTCAGCAGTCACCTCTGTAATCACAAATTCCCCTTAAGATGAAGGAACCTCAGCAATGTCTCATTCAGGCTGAAGTGCTCCTTTCAAAGTAGACGCCTTCAAGTAGATGTTAGTTTTAAGCATGTTCTCTGAGTATTTGAATCCTTGGAGTCATATTGCAACTTTTTATTTCAGGAAACAAGGCAATAAAATATGTTACAAATTAATCAATCTCAATTTTAATGATGAATAAAAAGGGAGTGGTGAAACTGTTGAACTGACAGCACATCCAATACTGCTTTTGTGTTTCCACAGATCAATTCTGCAAGTCAAAATAATCAATCAAACAAATTCATTCAGAAGCTGCTTTTGGGACAAACTGCCCCAACACAAAACTGACAGCAGATAGTTTCAATGCAAGCCAATTCTTTAAAATCTGAAACTCCCACGGGGTTTAAAGCCACTAAGGTGAATTGATATAGATTATCAAGGATTGTAGGTGAAACACTACATATTCTTGGACTTTTGTTTCCACCTTGATGTTACTTCTTTGCCCAAGTAACTCACCTCAGTAGGCTGACTCATGTAAAGCAAATAAGTCAGAATTCACAAGTCTTATTCTATCATTTTTCAGATATGTTTAAGATATGTTAGATGCACCTTACAAAGAACCACCTCCTCCGTCTTTGGCCATTCTGCTCCTGGACCAGAGGACACATGGGTCCATGTATGAAAAGAATCAAGAAAAAGATTATTACTCCCTTGACTCTCCACTCTAACGAAGGGTTCTTGCATATCTGCTGGCATCAGGAACAACAACCACATCGACAAAGCCACTGGGGTGAATCCAAGCAGTCTGCACAGCCCATCTGGTTCCAGCAGAGCAAGCATCGGGATCACCACAAGACTGTCAGAAGGACAGCCAAATACAAATGACACCCCATAGCTAAACATGGAAGAATTCCTCTAATATTTACAGGCAGTGGATGAAATCCATAATGAAGTAAGCCCCAAATGAAATCTATAATAAATTAAATGTTATAATGTGGTTTTGTGAAATATAGCAGATCTGAGGATTGATACCTACATCTATAAGCAGGCTGTGTAAGATAGAGCAGGAAATAAAAGGTGGACTATAGAGGAGACAGTGGGGAAAAATAGCTCTTCTTGTTCAAAAACTTACTTGGAGTTCCTTTCAAAAAATTACTTACTCATTATTTCACAAACTAAGTTTTCCTTCTACATTGTCCTTTGAAGACCCAAAGACTTGATAATAAGGTTTTTTCCTAATTGTTTCTAAATTCTTCAACTGATCTCTGTTCTCCACTTCCAATTTAGACAAGAGAAATAATTTTGTGTATTTTTACCTTTTAAACATTACCTTTGGGGCTGATAAGGATTTTCACAGTTGTTAAAAGTAAGAAATATAGCAAATAAGCAGTTGACTCCAAATCTTAACTGGCACAGCAAGAAATGCAACCCAGACTCATGTGGGTTTGATGAAAAGCAAGATAAAACAAATAACTTACAAGTAATATGGGCACAGAAACAACACCCAAGAACACGGAAACCCGCTTCATTTTTCAAACACCATCTGAGCAGTCAAGAAAATTATACTAAGCTTATTTTAGAAACCTGGTTTTCAGGTTATCAGTCCACAATAGTTTAGAAAGCAAGCCTCTCCCACATGCTTTTGCTTGCTTGCATTCTCCAAGAGTAACTCTCAATTCCTCTTTTTCTTCCTAAATGAAGTCTAAACCCAAAACTGTCTGTCTCAGATCACTTATTTTTTGTGAGTACATCCTCTTGTCTATGAACTAAGTATTAGGGACTAAGTTTATTTTGTTATCACCTTGAATATTTTTCAGGGACTAACTGGACACCACAACAATTTTATCTATTACAGTTCTTTCCATAAAATTCAAGAAAGCAGCCTGATGAAATCATGCAGGTGATGATTTCCTTTTTGATCATCTCATGAAATGCAGCAGAAGCTCTGGTGCTACCATGTGACCATGAACATTGCTGGCAGGAGCTTTTCATACCAGACTTGTCAGTGACAAGCCCTGCTCCATGAAAGTACTGCAAGACCTTGTTCTTTCTGAAGTAATTTGTTGTTCAAGAAAAAAAAACAATCCCTTGTAAATTAAATATTTCATCCTGGCATTTCATGCCTCATTGACTACTCAACTGTATTGATTCCTCAACTGTATTGACTTCATTTCTATTCCCTTCTTTTCATGCCTACTCTCCAGCAATATTTTACCTATTTTTCAACTTGGTATCAAATTCTTGAGGTCTCCCTTTCTACTCCACACTGCTCAGGAACAGAAATGTAGCTACAGTCATTAGGACCTTTTAGAACAATCAGTAAGGTTAATGCACTTAGAGGTTAATGCAGAGGCCATCCGCCCTGGATGGACAGACTTCCCTTTTGTGATCCTGCCAAATATCTCCATTAATGTCTGAGACACCTGAACTATGGCAGTCCTTCACCAAATTAAAAATCAGCTGTTACTACTTTGTGCTTGGTGAAAAACATTAAGTTCAAAAGCACAGGACCGGCAGTGGGAAAAAATTACTAAAAGTCTTCCATTTGACTATACTGGAAATATCTGAGCTGTGGTTAGCCACATTTATCTGTGATACTACACATGATAAACAGCTAAACATGATCCTATAATAAACACTTTTCCAAGTGGGTTTGAGGGGCATGGCTGAAGACAATCTTGACCTGCAGAGCAGTGCAGCGTGCCAGTGAAAGGGTCATTAGAACCCCACAGGCTCAGCCCAGGACCTAAGAGCAGGTTGCTTCCATTACACCTTATAGACACAACTCTACCGTGTATCTGTGTATACTATACCGTGCAATTGTAAGGAGATACATGTGTTCATGTAGCTGCAGGGGCACCAACAACAGCAGAGCTCTGACCAGGATGGCTATGCATTCACAGCTCCATCCAGCCTCATCCCCTCAGGATTGCAAGAAGAGGTGCCACTGGAGACCTTTGTCGTCGTGTCTTCCTGAACTTGTGCAAATGCTTGTTCGCAGATCAACCAACCTTGAAATACTTATTCCTAAAATTATAAATACCTAATTCAACCATGTTTGCAAATATTTATTTAGTATCATTTAAAAAAACCAACTAACCAAACAAAACCCAAAAACCCCAACTACCCAACCAAACAAAAGGATCTACCAGAACACCACAACCAACTCCAAAATCTAATAGTTTATAAAAGTGTTTCTAGACGAAGTGTTTCTAGATGAAACTTCATTTGGATTATTCTGTAGTGCCACAAGAGGACACTCTCGAACAGCTTTTTTCTTTAATGAGGACAAGTGCTTTACAAGTTATTTTTCACTCTGTGGTAAATACAGATTTCTGATCCCCAGCAACCCAGAAGATAAGGACAATTCTTCATATTCGCTCAATCTGAAATCTACAGATTTAAGCTCAGATTTCATGCACTAAATAATTAATAAATTTTGTTACTACGGCTGCTTTAAAAGTTTTAACTAACTGTTTTTAACTAACAGCTGTAGCCCCTTATTTAAGTTGCTTTAGCCTTGGTTCATAGAGCTTTTTCTTATACTCTGCTCACACCTTTTCTCTGAAAGCATGTAATGTAGTTTACACTTTAGTTACAACATTGTTGGAAATGTGTTGTTTCCAAAATTATAAAACTCTCATACCAATACCCATGTACCTTGTCTTTAATTGCTAGAAGCAACTAGTCATGTATACTTTTTAAAAAAATGTTACTTAGGAAATCCATTTTGAGAAGTGTAAAACTATGTTCTTAAAATTTGTGATTATATTAAAAGTACTGAATTAACGATAGTGATACTGCCTCATAATTATTTTAAAGACATTGGGTACAAGTTTTCTACATAGAACCAAGCAAGTGATTATAATATGTGAATTATTAAAACATCTGAGTTGATGTAACCCAATAATAACTTCGGGACAAAAGGAAAAGAAATAAATGAAATATCTTGCTTCTTTAGAGTCAACTCAGTGGAACAAGTATTTACAGCAACATGTAGAATCTACCTCCATTTTGGTCATTATGTTACTTGTAAGTCCTGTGGCCCGAACAAGAACAAAAAGAAAAAACAGTCAACTGATAAATTAGTTTCTTCACACATACATCTAAACAAGAAACGGATTAGAAACAATAGAATTTAAGACAGCTGGTGATACTGGCTATATTTGGGTTAAATGTGTTTTGTGTGTAACTTCATTTCGAAATAGTGATGAAATTGAGTGGTACTGTTATCCAAGCTGAATAGGACTTTAAGGCCTTTATCAAAATTGTTAGCTGTTTTGGGGACAGGAGAGGAACCTCAAATTGTTGTTCAGGGGCACAAAATTACACTATTAACTTTGGCTTTCATCATAGCAGCAGTTAAGTAGATGCAAGAGACCCTGATCACCTGAGCCTTGTCCCATGTGTCTGGCTCTGGAATATTCTGCTAAGTCTTGCTTAGGTCCTCCATATCTCCTCACTGATTTTGGTTTGGTCTGATGTGGTACTTAATTTTAAAAAACTTTTTCCACATTACTTGCTTCTGTCTGATTCACTACAGCATTTCCAATAGGCTAAATTTACAATATACTCACTGTAACCAGGAAGGACTTGGAAAAAGAAAACATGAATAAACTCAGAATAAAACAACCTCTGAAGAATATCCAGTTTATAGCTGATAACACCGCTGCTTTTTATCGTTTCTTCTTTTTGTTTTATAATCTATATGGGAGACAAACACTTGGATAAATATAGCAGCAAATAGGACTGTACTCCTAACTTTGTATATCATTGGAGAGAATAAAAGTACCATAATTATGCAGTCTTTATAGAGTACATTCAGAGTTTTTAAATGTTTTAGCTTGATGTGAGGTCTACTTTATTACCACTCAATAGTGATTACATAATTTTAGGTTTGCTATATTCTTTTTTCTAGGCTGTTATTTTGTGATTAAGAACTCCAACCTCTTGGGGGGAATATCTTGTGATTTCAGAGTTCTGCTAATCATTTTTGCTAAATGCACTTCCTGCTGCCCTGCCATGGGAGTACTGATAATGCCAGCAGTCAATACGCAAAGTACAACCATAAAGCCAGAGCTGTCACTCAAAGAGTCAAAATCATTGAAACAGATGTTTTATAAAGGTCCTGATGTTTCATAAAGGTCCTGATGTTTTATCAAGGTTCTGAGAGTGCTGTTGTCATAGTATAATTTTTTATAATTGTAAGTTTTTAACAAATACAGCAAAGCAAGTGCAGCAATGCAAGTCATAAAAATTTGCACGTTACACACTTTAAAAAATTGGACATACTGTCCAGCACACAATATTCAGGAGTAAGTTGAACACGTTTTACAGCTCAGGGGCTATGCTGCAGTTCAGTGCAATTGTTTGTACATCTGGGGTGTGTACTTAATTTGCACAGGAGAGGTGAAAGAGGAAGAGAGGCTTTGGAAATGACATTTTGACAGGTGGAGCTTTGTGCAGGGTAATTGCCTAAATCAGAACAGCCGAGGAGACTTTGATCAGAAGGGCAATATACACAGAGGAGGAAGTCATGAGTGCATGGCTGACAATAGATATTCTGTTTTCAGCCCCTGATCTCCCTTCCCACATGAAACATGCCAGCTGTGCTATTGTAAGGGCACTTAAAATAGCATAGCTAAGGGGCACTATGACAAGGGCTGCTCACACATTAAAAAAAGAGATGAGTCCTTTCTCTGAGCACCCAGACCACTTCAGCTCTTTAGAGACATGATGTTTTATCTCATTTCTGAGGTTCCAAATCAAACTTTTGGGGAAGCAATGTGTGTGGGAAAGGGCAGAGGGGAACAAGTAAAGAGGATGTCCCATCCATCTGAGATTGCGAAAGTTGTGGGGATATAATAATGTTCTCAAACATATAGTAAGTAATATTCCTAGTGAGCTGTCCAAAGAAGATACAAGTCAGCTATTCGGGCTTAACAGTAAGTTGAAATTGCAAGAGTAAGTTAGACAGCTATGAAGCAAAGTTGATTCAATCTATTTTTCACCAGCAGTTGATGTTTATTTTGGTTTTATGCCTGTTAGCACAGCACAATCATCTCCTTACATTGCTTTTGTTATTTCAGTTCCCTGTGGTGATACCGGGACCTCAGACAGAAATGGCACATGCCATCAGCCAGGCAAAGCCAATAAAGCCATGGTGATGGTCACTGTGCTACTGAGTCGGGTATATCCAGTGGTTATGCACCTTCTGAGTGAGGATTACAGCTGTTGATATAGATCTCAAGACCAAGATTTAAGCAAACTTGGTGCTCAGAAGCCTTTATTTTGGTTTTGGCTTTGCAGAAGCCTTTTTTTCCCATACCTAAAATGTAAGTCATTATGTACATGCAGCCCTATCTGTGGGAAGAAGAACCTGAAGATTTGAGAATCTAAAGATTTGAGAAAAACACATAAGGTGACATTTAAGTTTCTACTGTGAGGTTCACTGCAATAGAAGATAATGCAGAAATACCTGCAGCCCTCTCAAAACTTCTCTTTATGAAATTATTCATAGGTATAATAGTTTAAAACTAGACTTTTCATGAGACACTACATGCAGTAGACCTTTTCATCACAGATTCTAAATAGGATATATAGTATTACAAATGAGAGGCTTTCCACGTTCTACTGCCTACAGTTTTTCCAGAAATACATGCCCTATTCTATCAATGTATTTAATCATGCTCCAATCAAAGAAATACTATGTGATTATACATTCATTTTATATTTAAATATTTGTATATTATTAAGTAGATTCAAAGAATATACTTAATTATTCTTCAATCAAAGAAATGTAACCTATTTCACATCCATTTTCAGTCCACTGAAATTAATTATGTTTCTTCATCTTTTACAACTAGCAATTAGTAGGTAGTATTTGCTCATTGTGACATTGATGAAGATTCTAGGGGGCCACTTTGCTTCTCCAAAGTATCTGCCATCTTGTGAGCTCAACGAACATTTTTCCATTGAAATTAAAAGTGAACTAACATGGGAAAGGTCAGAATGAAATAAATAGAACAGGTAATTTTTCAAACAGATGTTGAATTTTTATTTTTATAGCTATGTTTTGCACTCCATCAGTACAAGGAATAGAAATCGATGCCTTACTGTTCTTCAGTGTAACGCACAAGCACTGAGCTGTGGTTGGTTATAGTGGGAAAACCTCTGTGATAAGATCTGCCACATTCATAAATTCATACCACATCCTTAAGCGTCACAGGGACAAATAGTGCCCATGCTTTCTAGGAGTGAGCTAGGAGACCTGTAGGCAAGCTGTGAAACTTTGTAACAGTGCAAAATAGAATTGCTGCAGGGAGTTCATCTGGCTGAGATGAAAGTCAATAAACTGCCCTAAGAGAAAGAAACTCCAAGCAAGACAGCTTCTAAATATCACAGCAGCTCCCTCAGATTTCTGAGGATAAAGCTGATGAGGGAATCACCTTTGTAAAAGGTAAGAATGAAAGACACAGTACGGGATCAGTCTTGTAGCATGGTGATGCAGCAGGCTGCAAGGGGGCTGCAGGAGCCAGCAGCCCCCCAAAATGAGGTCCCTGGGCTGCTTATCTCCACTGGGTTTGGGGCACGCTGCTCCCAGGGTGGTCCCAGCGTGGCCTGAGTCTTCAAGCCACAGAAATTCTGTAGGAAATGCAGTGAGACAAAGGAACGAACTGGAATCCATCTCCTTTCTGCCAGGGAGGTTTATTAGGGGTTCTTAGGTAGGGGGCTGCAGGGGAGGAAAGAGGGGGAGGAAAACGGGGGTGGGTCAGGGGCTGGCAGCTCGGAGATGCAGACCTCGAGCAGATGCAGACATCAGCTTATAAGGGAAAGGAAGGGGGCGGGGCTGGCTCACTCAGAGCCAGTCCCAGGAGGAGGAAGGCAAGACTGGCAATGGGAACACACCAATAGGTTTCAGCTACAGCAAGATGCATATTTCAAAATGAACCAATAGCATACAGGGCAGGGGAACAAAGGAAGCCACATGGAATCCTAAAGAACCACATTGCTACAGCATGGTATCTAACAGCTGGAACAGCAGAGATCTTCACAGGGAGTCATGGAGTTTTTCCATGTAAAATAACAGCTTAAATAAAATCGACAGCAAATCTATGCAAACAGAAGAGAGAATTATTTCCCTTTGGGATTTAAACACAAACAAAAGCCAACAAAACCACAAAAAAGAAGCATACCTTGACTTCCAGGTGAAATTTCTTGCCTTCCAGTGCTTGTGATCTCCAGTTTGGCTAACATGTAGGTTGTGAAGTACCTACAGCAGCCATTAGCACCAATGAATGCAGCCTGATTTCTTTAAATGCTCTTCTGGCGCAACATGTCAGTGAGTTGTAATTTTAGAGAAATTTTTGTGCCATTATTCAGAAAGAATTTATGAAGAATGCTAAATTTCTACCCAAAGCAGAAACACTTGTTTCACAAATGCTAGTTTCATAAATTATAGTAGGTACTCCAGGATGCAAACAATGTTGAGCAGGATACATTGTATTCTAATGTTAAAGCAGGAAAGCAACCTCTTTTGAAGGCTGTGTTATAACCTACATCCTTTAACCTGAATAAAGAGGTCAACCTGTACTACATAGTCCTACTCTTTTACATTTCAAATTGCCAGAGTCTATCTAGATTTTGGCACTTCCTATACAGTAGAGTAATATCTGCATCTAAATGTTTTATGTGCTCAAGAAGTAGCTTCTGTTTCCCTCAGCTCTCCAAAATTATATTCGATTGCCTCATTACAGACTATACATCTCTTAGCAAGTATTTTTGCACTATCAGAGCTCCAAACCAACTCAACATAAGCAAGCACAGACCTGCGTCCAAAATGTTGTAGTCTTTAAATGTGGTAGACTTTAAAACAAGCTTCTTGATTTTTACTCTGTGTGTAGCAATTGTATCTCAGGACTCTGACTAACTCTTACGTGGTAAGCAGGCAAACCAATAGTCTCTTGGTAAATGAGCCTGAAGCCATGTTATTAACATCTTATTTTAAAGCACTTTTTAGTGTCTCTACAGCTGATGAATAACGACAATTATATTGAAAACATGGTGAGAGCCGTAATAAATCTGGACTATACTATATTCCAAGTATTTCTTGACAAAAACTAGTATTTATAGGACATCTTTCCCCATAAGAACTGTCATAACTGCAGAAAGTTTTTCTCCAGTGTAATTTTATTAGGGATTCCTGCCATCATATCAACATACAAAACAATCAGGATGTTGACATATAGAAATGTGAAATTCACTGTACAAAGATAAGGCTCAAGTTACAGGTATATTTTCCCCTTACACTCCATGAAATAAAACCATTTTTAATTCTTCCCAGAGTTGTGTATATAAATGTTAGACAAATCACAAAATAGATTTCAAGTACATAACATTTTACAATATAATCCAAGCACAGACAGAAATACACAATACTGTACCTATAGACACTCCATACTCCAAGTCTGTCATCTTTACGAGTAAAAAGCTGCTACTCTCTCTGAATGTGCCCAACCACATCCTTCTGTGATGACATGGTCCTGGACTTTAAGTTATAAGACTCTCATGACTTTTAGTTAAATTACTTTGATAGAGCAGAGAATATCAGGAAGGAAGGAGAGACTTTTAAAAGGCCAGGTTTGAGTGTATGCACATGGTTAGTAAATGCAAGCACATGTGCACACACACTTGCATTTAACCCTACCTGAAACTTCACTGCACTGCATAATTTTTGAGATTATGTTCTCATGCAACTGAGCTATTTTCTGGTAAGAGTTAAATCAAGCATTACAATGCTCCTACTTCTGGGGAGCTGTAATTCACAGGGACAAGACTATAGTATATAACTTTTTTTTTAAAGTGATTATCAGACTTTATAGGAGATTGTATGCAACCATGTCTTCACAGTCCAGCAGGATGTCATCTCTCACAGCCTTCACCACTGAAAACAGCTTTTTTGACACCTTTGTTTAGCAACAATATTAATGAAAAATTTCCTGTTAAGATCAAATGTCTACATTAGTTCACTCTCCGTTTCTATTAGGCTGAATGATTATTACCTCATGGGAAAGGATCATTTAGCTGCAAGTAGCACAGGAGGAAAGAGACATCAAATAACTAATCATTAATGATTCTTCTGGGGAACAGATTAGCAAGGACAAACAAAGACAATAAAAAACCACAGGTGTTTAATTTAGTCTTTGTTGGAGGGGAGATGAATAGCAATCCAAAAGTTTTCAGCTGAGGGAAGGAACTCCTGAGCCCTGTAACTGTTCTGTCTCTTAAAAACTGGAGAAGACTAGAAGAGAAGGATAAATCCTCTATGAAAATTGCCATTTTTAAACTAGACACTTGCAAAGGCTTACATGAGAAAACCAAGCAAAACAGACTCCCCGACATTGAAACGAAAGGAATTTATTTAGTAGGAATTAGACATGTGGTTACAATGTGTTAAATGCATATCTAATAAAATAGCCTTGAATATGTCTCCAGTTCAGAAGTGTCTAAGCAGGAGAAAGACTCTGAAGCCAAAATTCAAGTTCCTTAATTTAAATATGAAACAAGGCTGCACTAAGATTGTGAGAGAGGAGGAATAAAAACTTTCTCATCTTAGATACAACCTCTGTGGTATATTTGAAGGCCTTCAAATGTTCTCAGCATTGACAAGATTTTATGTAAGTATATTCTCTAAGCTATACTGGTATACCTTTAGATACATAAATCCATGTTACACAAAACAGCATTAGATCTTGTAACTGGGCTCGAAATAACAAGGAAAGAGGGTAAGTATGCTGCTATATGTGAAAGGAAGCATATTAGTATGCACAGAAAATATGTTGTCTTAGAGGTTAGTCATAAAGGGCATCAAGCATGAAGATGCATCTCTTAAAGTGTTTAAGCCTTTAACTGTGAGCCAGTAGAATACCTTTATATCAACTGTACAGCCTAATGGTTTGTTTTTAAAAAGAAATACGAAATATTTATTCCTTTTTCACCTTTTCCTCTTCTTTATAGTTTTTAAAAGTAGGTCACTCACCTACTGACTTAGTGATTTAGTTTGGGGTCCTTTTTTTTCTTTTTCTTTTTCCTTTNTCTTTTTTTTTTTTTTTTTACTTACTATAATTGTCTTCCATTATGTACAATAATCTACATTTAGACTGCAGACTCAATCTCTTCCTAAACGTACTTGGACTATGTTGTAAAGACTTTCTGGAGAACTGATAAAGTGGAAGACAACCTCACAGATAAAAGGAAGGATCATTTCAGTTCTGCTCCCTTCCCCAAGCTTTAGAGCTGTACCTTTCAGAAATTCTTTTGCCTACTTGCTGTCCTTTCACCTCCCCCAGGCAGCCCCTACTGAACTTGAGTGAACTTTCTATGTGTTTCCCAAACACATTCCCTTTATATAGAGCTACATTAAATTCATTCATTCTCCAGCCAATAGTTTAAAAACAAATAATTGATAAAACACTAAAAACACCCGACATGCCCTTCTGAATTATTCTTACCAATGTGTACATTTAAATAACATCATAAGTTGTCTTTTACTAAAAATTTACCAAAATATTTTAAACACATACAAATGTAAAAAAAAACAAACAGAAAAACAAACAAAACCAAAAACCCAGCATAAACATTGCTTGTATAGGCATTGGTTAGAAGAGATTGTTGCACTAAGGAATATATTCAAAAGGTTTTTCTTTCAGTATCATCAGTGTTAGTGCCATGGATTGAAAGGTTAAGGACAATGAAACTTATTATGACCCTGTCTTATATAATGTCATAGATGAGCAGGAAATCTGAAATGTAATTAAAATAAAGCTTCTTTTTGGTGATTAAAAGATGACTGTATAAGCCTGTAAATAAAATGACAATTTAAGTATGTAAAGGGAAATTAAGAACCTGAAGAGACTGTAAGGAAAACTGGATATGAAGATACAAAGGCAGCTACCGACAGATGGGCCCAGGGGCATTATGGAAAGCTGTCACAGACTGAAATTTTGAATATAGCCCTTAGCTGTATCATATTAATGTAAAATTTAAAAGCTGCCCAGCATACCACGGATGAAGTTTATTTTGCAAGCCATCCACTGCCTAAGGGGGCAGTAATATTCAACATGAAACTGCTGAAACTCTGGCGTCTGACGGATTTCATGAAGGAAAGAGATTTGAAGGTCCGACTCCAGGAGAACAAGGAAAAGAGGGAACACAAACAACAGCAGTCCAAGCCCTACAAGAAACAGTCTGGAGAAACTCTTCACGAAAGCATTCACCTCTATGTTGCCCATTAGAAAGTCATAGCTCCATCTCAGGGCTCTCCGAGCTTCTTTCAGTTCTTCCTCCTCTGCGATTAAAAATGCATTTTCATCTGCTTCAAGTTCCTCAAATGAATCAGTATCATCTTTCTCATTCTCTGCTCTTGGACAGGTATCAAAAAGCATGTCAATCTCATCATCAACAGGTGTGGGCAGCAAGCTGGCACTAGGATTGTATACCAGCTCTGAGATGGTTAACGGTTCCTCTTTCATCTTCTCTTCCTGTTCAATAGCAAGATCAAAATTCTCCTCAGTATCCTTTACTGGAGAGCTTGAAGTCACAGGTATTGAAATCTCATCTTCCTTTGGCAGTTGGATACCTGAGAAAATGAGATCAAAACAACGATCCTAAATTTGTCACACCATGCTGGAAAAAGCCAGTCTTCCAATAGTATCTAACAGATGTTTGGAAAGAAGATTCTGAATTTTGCATATAGAAACCAGACTGTACACAATTATCAAAAACTGGAAAAGCTTTCAGAAGAGGGCAATATCTGTACAACACTGCAGTAGACCAGATCTGCTTAAGAGGGTCTGATGCAGCTACTACGAATCAAGGTGTAATGCAAAGCAGAAAACAGAGCAGCTTATTTTCTACTGGAAATCTGACTTCTGGTATAAATTAATACCTACTACACATGTGAAATGTTGCTTTTTGGTGTATAATACTAATTACAATAACAACAAAAACTACCGACCCTTATTCCTTTGAGATGAACGAGTGTGGTAAGATAATAGCTAAAGTTGAGCATAAAGCATGACATTAAAAAGAGAAAGTAGATTATCATGATAAATTCATGTTAACAGTAAAAAGGACAAAAGTAGATGAAGGTTAACAAATGATAGCATTAGATATCATTGAAACAGCATGGTAACAGGAAACAGTATTCAAACCTGTTAAAAAACTCCTTCTCATGTCTCTTTTTTGTTTTCCCTGCTCACCTAGTTCTTTGTCTCTTTTCTCTCTCCTCTATATTTCTTGCTCCCCTTTACAGAGGAGACTTTCTTATGACACCATTCTCTGCTCAAGCTCTTTCCTTCCAAAACTCACTCTCCTTTTTCCAGTCTACCTCTAACAGCAATAAGTCTGCAAAGAAGTCCAGCTGCTTATATGACTTAATACTGCAGTGACTGCTATTAGTTGACAGTCACAGGAGTGGTAGGGAAGAGAGCTGGGCACAGACCACCCTTACAGAGCAATGCCAAGACACCTCCTCATTGAAAATTCCCCTTTTAAGTACTCAAAATGGCCCAGACAGATCTCTCCCCTTGTAACTTGTTATCTTTTCCTTGCTCTCTAGGCCTGATTGGCCATGCCTCCAGGTGAGGTTTCACATTTTGGCCAAATGACCAAAAAGACCATTTCTGCTTCCTTTCATTTCATCACTGAGCAAGGCAGCTTTGGTTAGCATCTGATGTTTTTACTTCCTGAGCTGGTCTGTCACATGTTCTCATGGAGACAGCACATTATCAGAGACAGAAAGAGAGAGAGCAGGAGAGTTCCTTTCAGCAGCAGATGTGCATAGCTGAATGAAACCCTGACCTCAATAAAGAAAATTCTTAGTCTAATAATTAAATTAGTTTAATTTTAATAAATTTAATTTGGCTGCCTAGCTAGTTATTTCTTGCCTCAACTACTCCGTCCTCTCTCATCACAGCCAATTTAGAAATTCATGACATTTCAACAAGAAACATGTTTTGTGCTCGAACTTAATTGTCTACAGCAGTCTTTACATTAACAAATACACTTGCCACAGTCATGAAGAGGAGGATACAAACAGACCAAGACTAGACACAACAGTGTATGAACACTAAGTGAGCACAGATTTGGGGGATGTTTCTCCTAAGCATACTGTAACAGAAGGTAATGATGGATCCTCCAACCATACTGAGTTACCTGAGAGTGCACCCATGATACCCTAAAATACAAAAGCCAAAATTTTTGAACCCCGGAGCCCAACATTAAGCATCTACACATATCTTTAGATACACAAGTATTACAATTTGATTTTCAAATGTGCTTTTCAATTATTCTTAGTATGAGTAAAATTTAAGTTGAGCCACTTGGTTAAACATTTCAATATGGTTTAAAGCACGTAATTTTACTCTCCCAGGTTTGAGAATTCTGGCCACAGGCCTCTCTATAAAAGTTTAAGTGCAAGGTCAATAATATATCTTCATCATGCTTCTCATCATAGAGAGGGACAGCTGCAGCTACCCACAAAGAAAGGTCACCCCAGTTTATGATTCTTGAGCCTCCTCTTCCTCCACAGAATAAATTCCAGCATGCATCAAATGCATAGTGAACATGACAAACAAATATCACATTAACTTTCATTAAAACTGTATATTTCTCATACAACTGGCAAACTTCTGACTTTGAGAGTAACTGTTGATAGAAGCTCAGTGTTTCCTGAAGGGTTGCTGGAATGTGTTGCAGCTCTGAAGCACACATCAAATTTACATTCCACTATTTAATTTCAACTGCTAACAAGAATTTTCAACTCCCTTATTTCTTTTTTAAATTTATTAAGTCAAAGTAACTACATTTTGCATCAGTCAAATACTACGGTAAATTAATATCTGAAAATTTAGAATGGGCATTAAATGCTGTTGCTGCAACCTCATTTGATATTTTTAAAAATTAAATATATAAAGCTTTTATTCTTGTTCCTTCATATAACCTATAACATCACAGCATTTCTTAGGTCAAGGACTGAGGAAAAAACAGGCTATTAACCATGGTCAACATGATGGATTCCAGCAAAGTTCCAGTCATGTTGCCATATATAGATAAGTATGTTGGGCCATTCATAGATTGATGGCTTCAAAAGACATAACTGTAAAACCATTATGGCACATATCATTTACAATGCTTATGCAGGCCTAAGAATACCACATTAAAGTACCAAAATTCAAAATAATTCCACAGTATGGAAGTGTAACTCCAGTAACACAAATTTAAGAGAAAAGAAAGTTTTTCAGATTTTTTACTTTTAAGACAGCCATCAAGAAAGCCAGTTATCAGAAGTTATAAAATCAAGGAAAAACCCCGAAAAATCCTTGAAATATTCCAAAGGAAAAAGAGAATATAAAAGTTAAAGCAAGCCCAACTCCTTATACCCTTTAATTATTCTACAACTCTTCTGCAAGTCCTTTGCTCCTATTCATACATAACAATTATTTCGCAACTACCCTTATAAGACTACCATTTTATTTAATTTGTTGGCAAGATTTTGAAAAGTCTACTATTTCTTTAATGATAGTTAAAATTTATATTGTGTTTATGAGTTGAGAATTAAATTACATTTGAGAAGAACCTCTTCTTTCTGGTCTTCACTTTATATTCTTACTGTCAATTTACATTCCATAAATCAGAAACTTCTCATACAGATTACTGGAATATCAGGTAAATAAACTCAGCTTTATTTCTTATATTTCCACAGGTACACTTTTCTGGCAAATGAACAAATTTTACAGAGCCAGAAATCCATTATCCTAGCGAAACTCAGTATTCCCTTTCCACCAAATACTGTGATTGCTCCAAACCAGGAACACGAACAGCTCAATACGGCATGAGATTATTGTGGTTATCTGCTGTGAACATGAACATGCAAGAGCTCTGACATAAAAGTTGTCAGCCGCTGGTATTTGTAGAGGGGCCAAAACCAGCAGCTGAGGATTAGCAAGATGAAGAGCAGCTCTAGCTCCACCATTCTTAAGAAGCTGCAGTCACTAAAAATACAGCACCCCAGAAAAATGTATTGTCTGCTTATTAAAAAATTCAGTTCACACATTGTCTGTTGGCTGGATATCCTGCACATGGCTTTTCATACCAGAAACTCAAACACAATTACATGTCTGTAAAAGCTTTGTATAGTGGAGAAAGGAACAAGTGTGAATATATCCTTGTTTTAAATAGAGAAATGGAAAATTAGTTGTGGACCAGAGAAAACAGAGCTAGGAACACTTCATACATGCATGTAAACAGATAAGTCCACCAGGCTACAATTAGGACAATTCCTTCCTGTCTTTTTTACATCTTCCTCTAGAAATATTGTGTATCCTTCGCTAATTTTCCATGTGGACAAAATTAATTTTAGCATGTATAGAATGACCTTTCAGAAGGAAGGAGAAGGTGACCTTCTCACACAAGCAAAGTGCCTGAATGTCTCAAAGAAAATGTAGAAAAATGAGACAGGCTCTAGAAATGCGTTGAATTTAAGTATTTCCCTATATAGGATCTATATCAAGCAGGATTTGCATCACAGCCAGACTTCCTGCCCTCAGAAACAGGTCACAGATTTGTACCATACCTACATCCCGTGCCCATGAAAGACACCTGCTATAGCTTTTCAAGGAGAGTTAATCAATGACAGCTTATAGTAACTCCTTCTTAGGCAGTGACCTGGCTTTCCTGCTGGCCATTACTGTTTGCTTTAGTCTAATGAGAACTTCTACAAGGGAGCAATGCCCTGTCCCAGTTGCCAGCTCACATGAGTAGCATATTTGGTGTCATTGCAGCTTGCCTGCCAGCTGTGCTGTGTGTCACAGTGTTCAATGTCATGGCTAGCGTAGCCACTGGAGGCCTCTGCTCTGCTTTTCTCAGCCCACAAACAGCACCCAAAGCACAGAGACAGAAGCAGAGCAGAGCATGCAGCACAGAGGCCCTTCTGGGTTGCCTGTCTTCAAACTCCCTTTGGCCTGGAAGGAGTGCAACCCACTGTTGTTGATCCCCTTCCAGAAGCAGGATCCAGCAGCAATAGGACTGAAGGGAGCAGCAGGGAGAGAGAACTGGGTGCCATGGGATCAGGAATGAGAAGGCAACATACATCTGTCAGCAGCTCAGAGAAAGAAGGACTTGGTGATGGGACTGCAGCCACTCAGCGTCCAGCACCAGGCCAAGGAGAGTGAGACTGAAAAGAGCCAAGCACTGATGTGAAAGCTTAGCACCCAAGCAAAAGGGCAAGTGGGACATTTCAGCATCCCCACTCAGCTTGGGTGACTCCTCCTGGCACAAGTCAGCACTGTTCTGAAATTCTCACAATTGCAATGGGGTTCTCCCAAGGAGTTATGGCCCATGTTAGGAGTTTTGAAAAAGCTAACTCCAGTCCTTCGGTGCTGATATACATGTTTGATATGCTGATATATATTTTTTTTGTATGTGTACTCCAAAAGGAATAACATACTATGAATAGTACTACAAAATCAAGGGTTTTAAGACCTATGTAGCCCCAATACACAAATCTGTTATGATTGGTGTCAATATATTAAAACAAGAAGATGTCTTGCATCTATTTGGAGCCAGTATTTAACCTCTGAGATGTGAGAATACAAAATACATGCCAAAAATAATGCTTTTTCAATGTTGCTAGTGTTTTTGAATCAAGGGAGTTAGGTGCATTCTCACAGATTCTACTGTTTCCCCTTGAGTCATGAATTCAAGAAGCAAAGGCAACCAGGAGCTGTTGCTACTCTGAGGCAAACCACTGCAAGCAGCAGATTCTTCTATATCTACTGCACTTATGCTTTCTGATTTTCAGATACCAAGAGAGTGATAATATTCTAGTCTTTGCCAGAACATTTTCAATTAATTCTTTGATAAGAAACTAATTTCTGAAACGAATATCCAATACAAAAATTTTATATAGGTGAGTAAAAACTGAAATAATTCAACCCATAGATGCCAAAGTATCAAAAGCACACAGTACCACAGAGAGCATGGAAAAACAAATTTCAAAATTGATTATGATATTGAGGAAATGGACACATTTATTGACAGAGGGGCCAAAGGATCTTTGGCAAAGGGATGTCCTAAAAAACCCCACCACTTTGCTGTCTATAACAATACTGAACACATTTTGTTCCTTGAGTTGCACTCCTCTTGTGTGTAGTGAAAAAGAGAGCTAATTCAGACTCTGCCCAAGCTCCACCTTTCTCCACCACTATTATTCACTGTATGAAATTATTCAGTATCTAGAAAAATAAACCAAAGAAAGTTGCAATCTGGGAACCTCATTGAAGCAATAAGCTGTGCTGTCTCCATTACTGTATCCAGCTCATATTCAAAGTCTACTACCAACCTATCTGCTAGTTTAACAACTATTTAATTTTGTCATAAACTACTACAGTTTCAAAGTATTCCCCCCACCTCAGTCCAAGAAAAACGCAAAGGCAAAATTCCAGTCCCTCATTTGTTACCAATTAACAAAGAAATCCACAATTTTCTGTAAGATAATACAACAAATTTAAGTTTTGTTTCATTCATTCTCCATTTGCAACTTTGTTCCTGTCATAATTTGTCCTTATTCTCTGCTATACTTGACAAAATATCATAATTTACAAGTTCCTTTCCAAGAGACAACTACTAATACAACAAACTAGGGAGAGAGGGTTTTTTAAAAGGGTTTGAGTAAAATAAATGTAAATTTACCAGCCCTTCTGGCTGTGATCTTGGAGCCATGCCGCAGTAAACGAATGCACACTTCCTTGTTGCAGTGGTTAACCATCTTCAAATGAATGCTTCTCTTGGTTTGGATTTTTACAAGACATTTCACCATTTTGACTACTAGTTCCTCTTCTCAAAGTCTTGTAAAGGTTCTCTCCATACGAGCTTTGACCTTTTATTAAGTTACCACTGAGTTTTAAGAGACTATCACAAGTCACTCTCAATGAATCAAATGACAAGCTTCTAATGTGGCCAACAAAAATATCCCACCAGGGAACAGAACCAGAGGTTATTTTTAAACATTTCCAAATGCCTCATAATGTACAATACAAACTTTCACAGCATCCATCTAGGTTAGCAGTTGCTAGCATAACAGCTGAACCACACACAGAGGCATAAAAATATCTAAGGCATCAAAACATATCGCAGTTAGAAAAGAGGCCAGCATTCATAGACTGTTTTTCACAGAGTAAATGACACTGTCCCCATTATTTTTCTAAAAAGGTTTAATTTTGCCAGTAATATCAGTTCCCCATCACAGCCTGGGAATTATTTGGGGAACGTGTAGATACAATGGAAAAATCCTATGCTGTGCTTACACACCTTAGTCACAAGGCAAAGTAGTGAGATGAAAACACATTCATTTGTAGCCTAAATGAAAACTGACCTTCCCATGTGAAAACAAGAAGAGAAAATTTCAAAGTCCGGGAAAAATTTTCTCTTTTTATGTGTGCTCCAGTTCCCTCTTGTGGACAATTATTGGACACATTCTTATCCACCAGAAAGAAATGTTGCTTCAGAAGGCTGGGCACTTCCCTGTTCCCATCCAGCAGAGATAAGCAGGTTCCCAAAAAAGCATGATGCACATTTGCTGGTTGCTGATAATGGGCTCCAGCTGGGAGCTGGAAGGCAACCGTATGCATAACATTACACTATCCTGGTGGGAAAGAAGCTGTTTCCAGGTACACCAATGCGAAAGAGAAGAGATAAACTGGAAATAGTGTGCTGGTGGGGATGTAGCCTCTCACTTCCCAGAATACTCATCTGTAATGTCTATAACATGTTGTGCTGAGTCTTTATTATCTGCCATCCTTGCTCCCTTTGTACCAAAAAAATCAGTGATGTGCATGTAAACCTGTGGGAAAGAGAGGCGTAGTAGAGGGAGTCCTGAAAATGTATATTTTACACCAAGCTATTTCACCCATGAAAGAAATCAGCTTCAATGGAGCTTCTAGAAAGCATCTTTATAGTGGCTCCTTTCCCAAACAGCCTGTATAGCACAAATATCCAGCAGAGGTCCTGTTTGCTCCTTCCTCCTGCAAAGCAAAGATTTCTCCCTTCCTTTCCTTCTCTGTAAGCACTTTCTTGTGGGTGTGAGGAAAGACCAGGTACCCCTTGACTTCCTATCTCCCTTTTGTCACCCCTTCAAAAGTAACACTCTGTATTATTTTCTCATTTTTATTCTCATAACTGTTGTAGATACCAAAACAGGATCATTAAAACCTCACTAAAAAGGGTTGACTCTTCATTGTGTACATGGCTATAAAAACTGGAAAGCATAAATTCTTACAAAAATCTAACTACCAATGTGTTCACTATGCAAAGGAAGGCCTGAACAAGGACACAAGTGTCAGCCAGACAAGGCTGTGAAAGATTTTCAACATCTGAAACATTTCCAAATCCCTCATAACATACATTACAAACTTCCACAGCATCCATCTCAGTTAGCAGTTGCTAGCGTAACAGCTGAACCACACAGAAGCATAAAAATATCCAAGGCATCAAATCTTAATGCAAGGGGAAAAAAAGGCCAGTGTGCACCAGCATACTGATGTTGAGAAATAAAATGCATCATTTATGTTCCATGCGACCATGCTCCTGCAAAAGAGAAATTACCATGTTGATTCAAATCGCTACCCACAGGTTTATGTACAAATAACTAAGGGAGACATGTTGAAATCTTATGACTGAGTCAGAAACTCCCTGTCTCTAATAACTCTGAGCAAGAGACTACGTAAAAAAAAAAAAATTGTACCTACAAAAGCTCCACATGCCTCTCCCCTACAACCAAAGTTTACACAGCTGAGAACTCTCACACAGACAGACAATTAGACAGATGGTAGCAGGTGTGTGCTCATTCTCATATACAGAATCATTAAGGTTTGAAAGATCATCGAGTCTGTTAACCCAGCAGTGCCGTGTTCACCACCAAACCATGTCCCCAAGCACCACACCAACACTTCCAAGGATGTTGATTCAACCGTGTCCCTGGACAGTTTGCTCCAATGCCTGACCATCCTTTTGGTAAAGAAATATTTCTTATATCCAAGCTAAACCCCCTCTGGTGTAACTTGAGACCACTTCTTCTTGTCCTGTTACTTATTACCTGGGAGAAGAGGCCAATCCTCACCTGGCTGCACACTCCTTTCAGTAGAGTGATAAGGTTGCCCCAAGCCTCCTCAAGACTAAACCTCCTCAAATCCGTCAAATGCTCCTCATAGGACTTGTGGTCCAGACCCTTCACTAGCACTATTGCCCTTCCCTGGACACGTTCCAGCAGCAGAATGTCTTTCTTGCAGTGAGGAGTCCAAAACTGAGCACAGGATTCAAGGCACAGCCTCAGCAGTGCCAAGCAGAGCTTGGCTCTGGCTCCATGTAGAGCTGAACACATCATGCTTCTTGTGGTACTGCTATACAGATTATGTGGCTGCCTTCTTTCACCATCTCATTTTGGTGAGAAATTACACCCTGTCCTGATCACTTGGCAACTGTTTTTCAGGTCGTAGTCCATTGCCTCTGGATTTTCTAACACCGGATGCTATCAGGGCTTCACTTTTTGAACATTTTTTTTAGAAAAAAGGCAAAACCATGCGTCTTCAGTCACAGGATATTAATGTGGTTTTGACAAAGTGGTGAAAACTTTTAGGTCACTTGATACTTGTTAGCTCAGATTTCATGCATGAATTATTTGGCTGATAACATTGACTTTTCCCTTTGGAACAACAGAAGTGAAAGTATGCAGCACTGGGCCGAGACATATACAGAGATACCAAGGCTGTTGTGTGTCTGTAGCACACTAACAGCAGCTTCCCAAGGCAGTTATGCCAGTCTCAGGGCTGGATGTTTCCCCTCTCCCTATGGCCTGCTCGTGCCCTTACCCTAACATAGGACCTTGCTTGACCCTCTTGATGAGCCACTTAAAGGTTGAGTCAGGCACTGCACAGTTAAGGGGTTGTTGTTTGGTTTTCGAAATTTTTTTTTGTTTAGTTTAGTTTGCTGTTGTTGTTGGATTCGGTTTGGTTTTGTTGTTGTTGTTTTAATTTTTTTTTTTTTTAAACTTCTTCTCCCAGTTCACTCTGGTGTGATTAGTGCTGGTGCAAGGGAGAAGGTGGAAATCCACAGAAGTGGATGTTGGGAAGAGAGCCACTACCACTGTCTGAGAGCTGTGAGATCAATTCAAGCTCCAATTTGACGATATAGCCAAGTTTTCTGCAAGAAAAGACTGTGAAAGGCTAAATACTGTTAACTTAGCAGCTGGTGATATTTAACTACACATAAAATATTCTGCAGAAAACCCACCAGCAAATATTTCTATTAACTCATTATAGTAACAACAATCTGTCTGACTGAAAGGAAATATGATTTTTCAAATGTATGTAACACAAACATTTAGAACAAGCACTGTCTGGTGCGCATATAGCAGCAAATCACAAGTTTCCAAAACAGATTGCATTGCCTAGAACTGCAAGTGTGGTTACAGGTGTCTTACACACAGCAAACTGTTTTTACTCTGCAGTGGGGACAACTGCCCAGAAGAAACACAGTGATACTACTTGGCTGCAAGAGCAAAAATTCTCAGCTACATGTATTTCACAGCAGAAGTAAACAAGTAACTGTTAAAACTAACAGCTGCTACTACTAATTATTATAAGGTATGCGCACAGACAATATAATTCACCCATTCTTACTACATTCAGTGTCGAAACTCCCAAGAATGAACAAAGCATGTTCATATGACTCAGATAAAATGAAATTAGGACATGCTCCCATGAAAATGAAGATACTCACTCAGCTATCTTCTCTTTCCTGTTAAATGACCAAAACAAAGCAACAGCAAAGATCATATTTCCCAACCTCTTAAAAATTATCTCACTACATCTCAAGCAAGAACCACCATCAGGTTTTGTATGGTTGGCTTCCTCTTTCATTAGGAAGATGGCATTATCTTCATTTAAGCTGTCTATGATGTTCACATCATTGTTTGTAGTGACCATATCTCGAAAAGTATTCAATGTGATATTTAAAATATCAAGAAAAAAACAAATACCTGGAAAACCTTGTTCTACAAAATAAATTCAAACTGATCTTCCCATAGCACTCCTTTTTGTCAAGGAGATTAAATTAACAGGTCTTTCCTAGATGACCTGCAAATAATGTGCTTTTTTATCAAGAAAATTAGGCTAGCAGAGAGTTTTTCCTAGCACTAAAGCCGAAAGAAAGAAATATAAAAGTAAAAGGAATCAAGAAAAACAACATACCCAGCTTTAAACTGCCAGTTCTCACTCCTGAGAGCAACTGCTGACACTATTTAGAAAAAGGTGCCCTGTTGAGATTATTTATTTCATAAGATCCTTTTGTCTGGTCTAAAAGAAGATTTTTTGAAACAGAAATCAAATAGCAGTATGTTTCCTCACAATGTATCATGCATAAGGCCTGTGCACGGTTTCTTGAGCCGGTGATCATTTCCAAATATGACATGCCGAGGCTTAATGATGTATTCCTAACGAAAATTATTAGATTTTTTCCCATATCCCTGAGTCAGTATCACACTTTTTCTATATGCTTTGTAATAAATATTGGCAGGAATTGGGTAAGTGACTCACCTTCATCTAAAGGAACCTCTTCCTCCTCACAGGGGGAAGGAAGGAGAGGCTGCAGAGGTTCCATGTTGATTATGAGTTGCTTGTTCAAGGAGGGAGAGCTGCGACTCTGGGTAATGCTGGTTCTAAAAGAATGAGGGAAAGACGGTCAGTTTGCTTACTGGAAATAACTGCAGTCCAGTAGGTTTCATCTCAACATCATCTTGCATAAATTACTAGGCCTTGAGCTATCATGAAAAGCTCTAACACATCAAATGCTGCTTTCAGCTGTGTTATGTTGCACCCTCCACCGGTGTAAACCTTTTGGTATCTGAAGTGTGAGAGAGATTTTGTGCTGGTTTACTTCCTTTACACTGCCTGACTTCCTTTCATTTTAGGCAGGATTTCAGTGTGTTGCTCCTCTCCACGGCGCACAGCATACATTAGTATTTGAATTCAAGGAAGGGGAAGGTTGTTCCATTGCCTCCAGAACTGGATAAAGGATTTGTTACAGTTTGAGCACTGGAGATCAAAGACTAAAGCAGGAACAGCTGTATCCCTGTGGTTTACAGATACAGAGTGCTCTCACTGGTGCCCACGCACCCCAGATGCTGCCTCTACATCATGCCTCCCAGCACTCAGGCTAGTTTTCTTCTTGCTTTACTTCACTCTAAGAGGCTTTCCACTAGCAGGTGTTGAATATGCTCTGGAAAGTTTTAGGAATGCTGTTCATCTTCCTCAGTCATGACCCTTATTAGCCCAAAAATATATTACTGAGAATGTAAAATGGCTCTTTTGAATACATTATCTAGGATTCACACAATATAGGCCTGAAGCAAGAGTCCTGCAATAAATCTCAACCATTATGTTATAAAATATTTACTTTTGACAAAAGAAAAGACGAAAGGGAAGAGTATTGAACTTGACTTCAAATGGTGCATAGATATGGTGCTGAAGATTCACACAATGCATTTCAAGTTTGCACAAAGATTCAACTTAAAATTCCACATAAACAAACTGAACAAAGAACCTACTGCAAGACAAAAGATGGAACTCTGTGTTGCTTTAGGTCCCAAGGTTAAACTTAGGACACAGATGACCAACTTTTAACCCATATTACATGCCATTAAATATTCTGTGGGCATAAACCAGCTTTGTTGCTCAATTGACATGATTTCTTGCGCCTTAACACATGTCCAAAGACATTTAGGTCCTCATTTGCATTCTCTGAACAGTCTCTGATAAGTATTTAGGTTAAATTTTCACTATCCATAGAAAGTTTTCACTCCAATTATTGTTATTATAGTCACTCCAGCCCAACAGTAAATCCACAGGCTTGTTATGCAATCTCTGGAGCTTTGTGCTTGTTGTAAAGAGCTCTCAAGCAACTCCCAAAACATGAGTTGTGCCTGGGAGCACACACAGTCTTCCACTCCATACGTGTTTACAAAGATGCCTCCTTCAGGCATGCCTTGGAAACAAAATATTAAATCATTCAGGGTGTGTGTTTGTCAGAAGAACTTGCCACTGCATTAATCCTGCATGACTACACACTCCAATAGATTTTCAGTACACAGTGCTTTAAGTGTAATATCCAAACACAAAGATACTGAGCAGTACCTTCTTTTCAACTGCACGGTTCTTTCTTAATGCAGCCATGGTACAAATTAATTAACTTTGAGGGGGAGGGCACAGGGAGAAAAAACTTTATATATATTTAGATATATGAATATAGATATATATTTACCTTCTGTCAAATTCTTTTTCTAAATGTTTTGCTTCTGAAAAGCCACCATTTCCTAACCCCAAATCCTCTTTCACAGAGTAGCTTGTGTTAAAACATGCCTCTTTTTTGAGCCAAAAATTTGCTAAACATTTTATCTACTTGTGCTTTTGGAAGGATCAGCTACCTCTGTCTCCTATTTCACAACTTGAGCTATAAAAGCACCTGAAATCAATCATTACACTATTCCTTAGACCTTCTAAGAAAGTGAACTTGGACCTTCCACAGTATTGCAAATGCAAGCTTTGTAAGAATGTTAATGATAAAAAATATCCATTACTACTTACGGGTGTTAAATACACATAATGTTGCTTTATAAACTTATTTGCCCTTTTGTCTGTTTCTTTACGTACACTAAGTTTTAAACAATATGTTTAAAATACTTTTAAATATAGAAATCAAATAAAGGCAAAATATGAGGTAAAAAACAATTGTATGTGAAAATGTTTTCTTATACTGGAAAAAAGATACTGGAAAGTAGGCAAACAGCTATTTCCTAAAGTGAGCAATTATTCTCATTTAAAATACATTTGTGTGCCCAAGAATTCTATACTGACTCAATGATGCATCTATATTCTGCTTTCTGTGTTCTCATTTAATATATTCTAGACCTTCCCATACCCCATTTTAAAATGTAATCTGGAATAACATATTTGAAAGCAAGCCTGCACAGCCTCTGCTAATTACATAGTAGGGCAGGACAACATATAAATAATTACCGCAAATATATTTCCACCCTTTAGTAAAGACAATGCATTTTTATCTCAAATATAGACAGAATAGCAATGTTCAATTAAAAAACCAAGCACACTTCCTGCAAACATGAAAAGAAATCTCAAGAAAAATAGGGATATGGCTGTAGAATGTTCAGAAAGTCAAGTAACCTTTTTTAAAAAAGGTTTTAAATAGTTTTCCCTGATGGCTTCTTTCTTTTCTGAAGTGCTTTAATCAGGTTCTTAGGAATTTTTACTGTCACTACAATGAGTGATAAGGACCTGAAAGCATTAGATTGCTTGCAAAGACCACCTGATTATTTCTTACAAGCCAAATTTTCCCCCAAAAGGAAGATTCTCTAATAATTTTTTTCTCTTTACTGAATGAACTTCATGCTGCTTGATCTGACTGCATTATGGAAAAACTATCAAGTATATTTTTAAACACACCCAAAAGCATATACAAACGAAAAACTTTCAAAACCAAATGAAATCTAGGAATGAAATGAGAATGTACTTTTTTGTGAGGATCCTATAATAACAGTTTATCTCATAACACAAAAAATAGTATAAACTACCAATCTGACTCATTAATTAAACTCACCTCCAAAGCAGCACAGATTAGGTTCTCCCTTGTGGGAGACAATACACTACTGTCAGAATTTTATAACATTGGTGACACATATTCCTAAGGCTTGCTTGTGTAATTGTGGAAGCTCAGAATGACAGCCATTACACCTGACAGTACAGGAAAGAGAATATTTCTGTGGAGAAAAGTAATCCTCCCTAGTCCTTAAACTTTAATTCTGAATGTCAAGACATACCTGTGAACTTCAGGAGGTTCCCTCTGGATTTTAGAGCTTGCCTCCACAACCTCTTTGGCTACTTTTCCACTGCATTAAAAGATTAAATAAATATTCAGGAGAATACTAAGATAAGTACCAAGAACAATGTAAATGTGAACAATTAAGTTGCATTCAACAAAAGGGGGAAAAAAGGGAGGGGAAAAAAAGGGAGGGAAAAATTCCTATAAAGTGCATACATAATGTCCCAGAAAAAAATTGTGCTGACTATTTGCCCACAAAGCTACCAAAGAAGAAGCAACATTTGTAGTGGAACACCACAAGTGGGACTGGATTGCCTCTTTAACTCACACCTGTTTCAGGGCTGCCCAGCTGCAGAGGGCATAAAATCTCTGCACTGGACACACATCTTTGTTTTTACAGAAGCTGCACAAAAAGTGGAGCTGTCTGCTGGTGAAACTACTTTTGACAGAAGTGTCTGTGTGAAAATTCCTGTTTATTTTAAAAGTGACACTAAAGAGGCTACAGAAAGTCTTTCAAAGCTTGACCTCAAGTAGGTGTGAAGAGACCCTCCAGCAGAAAAAGGCCCGAATTTGCTTTGAGTAATTACTGACATTTTCTTAATTTCTGAAATTATTTACCATGAACAAGAAACAGGAAACACCCACCTATATCGAAATCTACTGCCTTTAAAAAATATCTTGCTGCTGGACATTGTCTTGATCTGACTGGATTTTGCATACCTTGAAGAAAAATAACAGAGGTTGTCACATTTTCGAGTACGTGATAAGCAAAAATTGAGCTTTTCAACTTTTTTAAGGGCTTTATACCAACTAGACTATGAAGCATACATAAAATCATTGAGCATAAACTGACTGAACATGGAACAAGTGATTGTCAGGAAAACAAGAAAATTAAATGCGGACACTTGCTGCATCTCTACAGACTTTCATTCACAGGATGAAGGAAAGACTGTAGTGCACCAAAAGCCCCTGGGACATACCACCTCATTGCGGGAATATATGGCTATTTCTGCTTTTCCACTAGGAAAACAAAGAAATAATAAAGACAACTACTTGTCTCCTAAAGTAGGTGCTTTTCCAGTATCTCTATTCAGTCAAATTCTTAGTAGACTACATCATATCCTACTGCTTCCCTGTAATCACAAAGTACACAGCAACATTTTGTAAAAAAAGTCTTTTATAACAAAGATCATGAAAGAGTACCTCAGGCATACTATTTCTTTGATGTTCTCTTGAAAAATGGCAGATTGATTTTGTACTGAGTCTCTCATTCCCAGACCCTAGTAAAAAACTTTCTATGATTAATACCTACTTGAACATAATCACACCAGTGAACTCTGAACCTGGATCAAGACAGGACTAAACCTCTGTTTTTCAAAACATGTCATGAGATCATGACCTTACCTTAAATTCCAAGTCTCAAACTCTTCTAGGAAGAGGAGAGGACCAAATTTAATTAAGGTGAAGTGTCATTATGATGAATTACTTACACAATCTGCCTACTTCTGCTATATTCTTATTAGAATACCTTATTGGTATTTTACAGAACATAAACAAATTGGATTTATCTAATGATGTAAAGTAACTAACCATCCTCACTGTACAACTCTATTTCTCTGAAATGTGTGAAAACATTTCCTGTTTCAAAACTACTATCTTAAGACTTTACTCATAGATTGTTTTGCCTTCAGTTCCACGTTTGAATATCATTGTCATTTTTCTGCACTATCCATATTAAACATTACTGTTTTCCAATCTGTTGTTCAGGTCCCTCTCCACTGAATAACATTACACATCTTCATTTTATTAAAGCAGTCCTCTTGAAAGATCCACCAAAATTGAAACAGGTGGTCATAATTTTAAGCAATCATTGTTAAGAAATACCACCACTCCCCAAAGTAGTTTGGAAAGTAGAAAAATAGATGAGAAAAGCAGCACTGAACACACCAAGTCCAGAGAAGAATGAGGGGGAGGAGGTCCTGCAGGTGTTAGAGCAGTCTACTCTGAAGCCAATGCAGAGAGCTATGGGGAAGGAGGCTGTCCCACTGCAGCCAAATACAGAGCAGATATGCTCATTGCAGCCTGCGGGGAGCCCACACAGGAGCTGGCTCCAGGCATGGGCTGTGGGCCATGGGGAGGAACACAAGATGCAGCAGGCATATCCCAAAGGACTGAAAGCCCATGGGAAGGTCCTGTGCTTGGGGAGCTCATGAAAGAGATTGGAGTAGAGGAAGAGTAAGAAGGAATGAGCGGCAGAGAGAAACTGCAATCTTCATTCCCCATCTCCTTGAGCTACTCAGGGCAAGGAGAATGTAGAGGAGTCAGAAATGAAGGAGTAAAGTTGAGCCTGGAATTAAACAGGGGAAGGATGGTTTCAGTTTTGCCTCTACCGACAGTTGGAAATAGAATAAAAAGTCAAGTCAAGTCTGTTGTGCCTATGACAGTAATTGGTAAGCAATCTTTGTGTCTTTATCTTAAACTATAAGCTATTTTATTGTATTTTTTCCTCTTGACCTGTTGAAGAGAGGGAGTGAGAGAGCAGCTGGGTAGGCATCTGGCACCTAACCAAGATCAAACCCCCTACAACCATGTATTCATGACCAAAACCTAAACAGTTAATATTTCAGCCATTTAACAAGAGCAGAGAGGTGATAATCCTGTAAGTCTCCCTGAGACATTTTTACTTTGAGCTAATTTCTGCTCAAATTAATTATTAATTTCTCTTCTTTGGGTGGAAATTGTCTCCTATTCCTTATTTATTTTTTGTAACATAAAAGAAAACCACTCAAACACCATGTACTATTTTCCTACTTGAGTCTACATCCAAAGGAAAATGCTTCCTCATAAATTTCATATTAGTCTTTATATATAGATTATATTTAGATTTCATATAGGCTCAAGTACAGTAGACGTTGCTATAGATAATTAACAGATGCCTTGTGTAAGCTCCTACTTCCTGTTTCTTCATTGAATATGTCAATTGGATAGGTTATATATTATTGTATGACTGTTGAAACTAAAGGACTCCTCTCCAGATTAAAGCAGGTCATTAGCATCCAGGTTAGAAGACACATTCTTCCTACTTGATTTTATTTAACCTTACAGCAGCCTCCTGGTGTTGCTATGTGCCAACACAGAAGCAGTAATTTTTATAAAATATGCAAGAGAGATGAGAGACTAAGTAGCAAGAATAAAAGCTATATGCCTAAAGGGAAGCATCAATAAACAGATCTAATAAAGTCAGTGGAGGGCAGAAAGAATGCAGAGGATCTTTTTAATGAGGAACTATCAGGTTCCCTTTCAGGGAACAGTGAGGTAGATACTACCTTTTTTCTCGTTACTTTACAGGCTTTTTATGTTTAACAAGACCACAAATATATTTCAAAATGTATCTAAGAATATTTTCTTTTCTTTTTTATACCATGGCAGAGAACTGTTTCTTTTTCCAGTCAACTCCTACTAAGCCTTGGATTTCAAGTGGAAGAACAATTACCTTCTGACAGAAGAGCCCAGAGAATCAAGCATAACAGAATGTTTCCTCTGTTCTCAAGATACTCCGCAGCAGGGCTAAGATTAATGGCTATGTTCCCAGACACAAATGCAGTACTGTGTCCATCCAATATCTCAGTACAGGGCAGCAAAAACAATGTGCTGGAGCAAAAACCGTCCTGCCTCATTTATATTTCAAACAATTTCTAATACTGGCTTGAAGTGAAATAATATTTCCCATTAACTTGCATATTTTCTGTTTGCATTTTGCATTCTCTTAATTAAATGGAACATTTCGCATTGAACAATCTTCTATTCACATGCACATGTGGATTATTTTTTCACTTTTGGTATAGATGGTGACTTCAGGTGTACATACTTGTAAAAAGCCTGGTTCTCCACCCCACATTTCCAAAGATGCTTGCAGGCTGCTGGTGTAGAAGTATGGAATGACAGCACAGCCTTTTTCTAAGTGCAAGGAAAAGAAAGCAAATGAAAGCAGTGAAAATGTTGAATTCTCAGAGGTTGAAGTAGCTGTACCTAATGAATGGCATCACCTTTAACCAGATACACCGAAGACCAAGCTTTCCTGTGTAGCCTAAATCTGTGGTTCACCCACAGATGTATAGTCCATACATAGCTAATATTCAAACTGCCCAGGCAATTTTTTTAGAAAAAAGAGGAGTTGCTTGGACAGAGCATGGAAAAGAATGTGTTCAAGTGGCTTGTAAAATAACTGTGTAACAGGTCATAATCAAAGGAGGGAAGTTTCTGTGTTCAACATTCTACATTGCACAGTTGGTGCACTGCTTACCATCCACCTCTCTCCCTCCTCCCTACAATTTGATGCCCTACCATCAAAATCTCCTTGCAACCACACAAGCTTTGTTTCCTTCGTTCGTTTTCTTTCCTCACCGGCATTCAAAACCATCACCTTAGGCTACATCACTCTGACCTAGGGAAAGAGCCGATTATAACGTGCTGTAGGCAAAAGTCTCAAGGATGTCAACGACAAGAGCCCAGTGACGAGACTCCTAAGCACCTGGGACAGATTTTGGCTTTTTCAGCTGACCAAGATTTGAGGACATGATTGTGATTATCCAAAAATACCTCACATTGATCCAGGTATCAATGCTTACTTGAATTTGCATCTTATACAGACATCTTCTATACTTTGGGTGAGTACAGATTTAGCACTTTAAAAGAAATTAAAGCTTGACTCCAAAAGCATCCAAAACCATGACAAGTCAACATAGCACAGCACGAATATTAAGTGAGAAGTGTCTCAACCCTTTACAAATTAGACATTTTTTCAAAAATGGCAACAATCACATTCACTCATATTCTATATTTTAGTTGCAATATGAAGCACAATTATTGATTATTTAGAAGTTTGTTTAGTTAAATAAATATGTCTTAGTGGATCTTAACCAAATACAGAAGTTCTGTAAAAATATTAAACCTAACCTCTTTCTGAGCTCCAAACACAAAAAAAGTCTTCCCTTCAAATTTCAGCTTATAGACATCACACCTAGAAAGAGAAAAAATATTTAAGTGTAGGGAAAAAAGATAGATCTACAAGTCAGAAAAGTAACTAGCATGTATGTTTCTCTGATTCCCAAAGTTAAGCAGGCTATCAAATGAAAAAAAGCCTCAACAGGCCTTACAAACTTTTTGATAAAAGTATTTAATAATCTAATTCTTTTAGAGAACATTAGCTCAGGGTATTTCTTTTACATCCCTATTAAGGTACTTCTCCATGTATGTTCAAAGCATTAACTTTGTATGCTGGAAAGTAAAGAGGAAATTAAAGGTAGGCAGAAGCTTATATTTACTCTTTATTTATGACAGTTTGCAATTCGTCTAACATCTTAATATCTTATATCTATTGTAATTAAATTGAGGGAAAGATAATGTTCTTTTCGTTGTACTTATTTCTCTGAGGCTTCTTATCACACAGTAAGTAGTACCTGACTACTTACTACAGAACACAACAGGAAGAAAAAGAAAAGTTTGACAGCACTTGTTATAGAGGGGCCTTATGAGTTGCAAAACCTATACCAAAAGTTAGTTTAATCAAGGTTAAGAGCTCAATCTACATATGGAATAACAATGCACCATGAAATGGCAATGTGATGCCTCTGCTTAAATTGTAACGGAAACTTTGTCATTACCAGAGTTAAAATGGAGACACTGTTGTTTTTCATAAACTTCTCTAAGAGTTTTGGATGTCAGAGTTGAAACAGGAATAATTCTGGAGGCAAGGACAACGCTATACCTGAAAGTTTATAACAAGAGCTTTCCTTTTACATGAGAAAAACAAAAAGCATTAGAGCTGAGAAAACTTTTACATTAAAAAGAAGAACTGAAATACAAATTTGGATTTTTAATGTGTAGTGCAAATTTCAGCTAAAATAAATTACAGCTACTAGCACGCACTTCTAGGCCTCTAACATGAAAGAAGCAGTACACAGTGTTCACATAAGTCTAACCAGATTGACCTTCCAACCTCTGCTGTAACACTGAGACAGTTTATTGGCTTTTCCTCTATCACTACTTTATTTTTTATCTAGTTTACATATTAATGCCCTTTAAAAATATGCCTAGATTACCAAGAGGATACGTTATCCTCAAATAACATGAAAAGCTAAGTGCTGTGAAATTAATTTCCCACAGTATGGTGGGCATGTGCTTGGCAAATGCTACTTTCTCCTCAGTGCACCATAGACTGACTTTACAGTTATATTTTCCTTATGCCAAAACCACTGAATACTGTGACCAGGGCCACCAACAATTAACCCTACAGAAACTACAGCATAAATCCAGGATCACAAATGGATGGCACGTGAGAGGCATGTCCCCAGAGCTCCATGGGGAACTCGATTGTACAGACAGGACTACACTGATTTTACACCCCTGGAGATTTCGGAAATTCAGCACTCAGGGAAGTTTCTACAGGCACTCAGCAAGGAGCCCAGCTTCACCTTTTTTTCACCTTCTGCCCATCCTGATACCACAAGACAGGCTGATAGCTCAGAGATAGAACAGCCACACCTAAGTAACTGTTGTTGGCATCTATGTAGCAGCAGGGCTAAAATGAGATTATTAGCATCTGAGCATGACTAGTCACTGTGCACCACACTGCTGAGAGCATGGCCAGCTGCTCTTAACATCATCTGCAGGAATTCAGTTTTACCTCTTCCTCAAATGTGGCTGACTAGGCTAACCAATTTAGTCGAGGAGTACAAAAGAAAAGCAAAAACAAACAAACCAAGGACAATTGCATAAGTGCCCACTTCTTACAAAAAGATACCAAAAAATTAAAAATTCAAAGGTTTTCTCACCTTCTCCTCTGCTTACCAGATAAATTCTTCCATAGTTTTTAAATTGAGGATAATTAAATGAGGAAATAGCAATATTTCAAAGGCTCAAATAAGGATTAAGGTAGACTCTGTAAATTATTCCAGACATCTCTGCCAATAAACCTCAGTGGTGACTTACAGCACAGCTGAAAAATCAACTTAATCAGTCTCAGTATTTGTAAATTATGTTGACTAATGCACCCTGTGGAACAATTTTCACTGGGAGTTGAATGAGACCAAAGTTTTTGTTGTTGGTGTTTTTATTATCTAAAATTCTTTTACAACAGAAACATGATGGGGCAGGAGAAATAATATTCACATGGTTCACCTTAAAGACAATAAATAGTGAAGATAGTAGGAGAAGAGAAGACACAGGAGAAGGTACCCTTATTTATTAAGATATTCTTACATCATATGCTTACCATTTTAATAAATGAATTCTTTTATTCCCTTGGAAAACTACAAATCCTGCAGCAGTGAATCCTAAAAATGTAGTTGTCCCGAATGAGTCCTTGAAAAAGAAAAAGAAACATAATTTTCCCCTCATCCAATGAGGTGTTTTTTACTGATAGCATAAATTGTTAGTCCATTCTAGATTACCTCTATTTTGTTTTCCTTTTCAAAACAAATTTTGCTTTCAAAATGTACATTTCTAAAGAAAAGGATTGCTCTTGGCAATACAGGCCTCTTTTATTTCTAGGAATTTAAGTGAGTAACAGCATCTTATGCTTTCTTTCCATCTACCTGTAGATGACAACAGGGACTCCTTAGGTAGGCTCACCAATTTTATTGAAAAAATACTTATTATGTGTGAACCATTCCTAACAAGAGGACTAACTACAAACCAGGGATTAATATCTGATTAAACCCTGACTTTTTTTAAAGGATATCATGACGCATTGTTCCTCTGCAAGGTGTTGTGCTGGAAATTCTGCTGAGAGACAGCATTTACGACTATAAGTTTCTGGTTTGTACTCAAGTACTCTCGAGTACAAACCAGAAGATATAGTGGAACTTGCTTTTCAAATGGAAAAGACAATTTTTAACGTTTTTAACTTCACAATAAAAGTTCTGGCTTACAATTTTTGATTAATGGTTAAGATGAATTTTATATTAAGAGTATTTTCTGTCCACCCCAAGTTCCATACCCTCATCTTGCTAAAGATAGTCAACTTTATTATGTTTCACCAACAAAATAAAGGGGAACAGAAACAGGGCTGGCTCCAGAGTAGCAGTCACAGCACTGGAAAGGGCACATCATAAGGAGCCAGCGAAGAACTTTGCTTTGCATTTAACTGCCAGAAGAGAGACAATTTTTCCTTAAGCATGGGCGATGAACCTCTGGTTTCCCCTACACTACAAGCTCTGCCACACAGGTAAAGAGGAAATTCTGAGCCAGTTATGCCGCTCAGTGCCAGCCTAAGTCTCTGGGATGCCTTTAGAAAATCTGCCATATAGTTTCAAAGTAAAGATTACTACATCACTGACTTCACTGAGCTCTGAACCAGACCCTGCCTTTCACACAGGAGCACTATTCCTGACAAAGCTTTATGTGAGAGCTGACTGCGTAAGGGTGCTCACCGCCAGAACAGCTAACTAACAGTACTGCTGTCCCAGCAGAAGAGATAATACATCAGCCAAAGCAAAAGCATCACTTAAGACACCGAGCAAGTCATACTAAAAATAAATACTGCAGATTATGCAGATATAATCAAGTAATTAAAAATGCAGGTGTATGGGATAATCAGAACTGGTAATTAAGACCACCTTCTTGTAGAGGGCCACAAAATAGCAAAGAGGGAAGTGGGAATGGGAAGTGGTTTCTCTTCTTTGTACATTTGGCTAGCTGTTCTTCCTAAGATTTGCATATTTTGATGGTGTTTAAAAAACTGATCTGCCATGGACTACCAAATTTTTTGCATCTTCTGGGCAATTCAGAACAATGCTGAATTCTGAAAATTCACGAAAAAATGCTGAATCCTTGGAAAACAAAACATATTTCACACCTGGAGTACTTAAAAGAAACCTTTGCATTAAATGCAGAGAAATTATTAATTATGATGAGAGCTTATGTCATGACACTCTACTGGATCCTCATATGATGTTCTTCTGCTTCCTCTGGAGAGACTCTTCTTTTGACTGATGCAGAAACATTAACCAGTCAGTGTTCTTCCAAGGCTTAAGCATTATAAGTAGTTCCAGGGCAGGCTTTTTATAAATTACTCCTTATTTGTGCCTGGATAAAAATCAGAGCTAAATCAACTCCATTACTAGCTTTTAACTAAGTGCTAATAAAAAGTATATTTTATTAAAAGTTAGTAAGAAGAACTGTTACCTTGCAAGGATGAGGATCAACACCATAAGTTTCCAAAGAATTTGCTTTAAGAAGCAAGTTGAATTCAGAAACAGCTGGGCTCTGACCTCTGAAATTACAAAAGAAAAAGGAGTTTGACAGTAAAAAGAAATAGGAGAAAAAGATTTTTTGACTGGAGAGTTTAAATGCCTAAAAACAGAGGAAATTTTTAATGATATTCAAACTATTTCAACCGTGTTTTGTTTACAATAAAAAGATAAAAAACTTTGCACATGTATTCTTCTGCTGAATTGTACAGTGCCTGATGTTTTCAGGCAAATTCTGATGTTTTTTCTCAAGCCTGAGATAAAAACAACTAACCAGAATTTTTTAGTATCCTGCAAATATTTCCTGTCTTCTGATATACCCTCATGTCAGCCAGAATATGAAATAAACCTCAGCATCTTTTTTTCCACAAACTCTTGCTCCCCACCTCATTTAAAAGGATTGTGCAGATTAACAAACATTCCTTCCAGTGCAGGGCATAAACACAGCAATCATATTACACTGCCTACTCAGATATATGTCTAATTATAGCAGTGCCTGCTACCAACATGATAGCTCAGAATCTGTCAGCATTTCCATTTATACGCCCCTATTTTTAGGGTGTCTATAATCAACAGTGAATATACACTAAAGCCTGAAACATGGCATGCAAGGATTGAGGTCTAGAGTAAGTTTTATTATTTGATTTTTGGTAACTCCTGCCATTCCAGTAAACTCTAAAACAGATTTACAATGCCTATTTGAAAGTGAACTGTTTCAAATATTATTTCTTTTATGTATTTGTATGACTGCAATACATGATTCTGATAGATAATACAGTTTTATGATAATGAACAGTGCCTAGGACATTTAGAAAGCCAGTCTTCATAAGTATGTCTTTTGCAAATTATTAAAAAAAAGAAGTAAGCCACAACCAAATTTTCCAGGAACATAGCAATTGTCATACTTTATGCTACCCCTGAATTTTGTAGCCTAGCCCCACACTGTGACAAATGGTACATGGGAATTGACATTTAAAACTCCATTGTGTATTGGTATAGTATAATTTCCCTTTTAGTCTGTAATTCTCCATCAGATAAAACCAACAAGTTTTGACATATGATATCCATTATTTGGCTCAAAGTTCAGTTTAATGATGAAGACAACATTCAGCATGCTTGTGGATATCAAATCCTATTTTGAACCTAACAGGATGATGACCTGTGCCAATGTAAGTATCAAAAACCTATTTAAAAATTGCTTATTTTTACTTTGCTATTCATCATCTCCCAGTCAATCCCATTATATTTCTTGTGCTTCTTCAGTATTTATTTTAGGCCTCTTTGGCACTACACAATCTTCACTTTATTTCAGACCACATTTTTGTGGATGTTTTGCTTTTAAATTAAAAAAATAAATAGAGAAGTGGCCTTCTTTCTCTTTCCTATTTTGATCTCTTTCTCACTGCTTACCAATGGGGAAGAGCATGTATTAAGGGGAACGCCAAAAATTACAAATGAGTATTTACATAGCTAAATATTTAAGGTGAAAGCAGCATGAAAGCAGCAAACAAAACAAAATGCTTTTTTTTCCAGTCAATTTTTTAGTTGCAGTACTAAATTTTTTCTCCATTTACAATACTACTAAATCACAACTTTATGTGTCATCACAACTGTAAGACCATAAATGACCCCTAAAAAGGCAACAAGTTTGTTTCATATACCAATCACCTGCACTAGACAGAATTCATTAACTAGTTTGACCTAAATTACTTAGAATAGTTATGTTGCGTAGTGAAAAGCCAAACAAATAGTTTGATTGCTTATTGGATATTGGGCCTCAAAAAAATAAAGGATTATAAAATGCATCTTTCATATGCTTCTGTTTCCTGGTACAAAGGATAGTCAATCTTCTGGTTTCAATGGACCAAAAAGTGACAAGCAATTTGCAATTATGTAGTCTGGGGAGCTGGCATATTCAAATAGAGGAAAAAAAAGTTACCTTGCTATTACTGTTAAAGAGTCAATTAAAAAAAAAAATTATCAGGCTCCCCTCACCTATAGCCTACGCTGATTTTGTGCACATCAAGTGAAACAAGCTGTGGTATTAGGTTGAAAAAAAACCAGAAGATATGGACAAATTTGATCTTACCCAATTACAGGCCAACCAAGTGGCTACAATGCAAAGCCTTAAAAGAACATCACAAAGCACAAGAATCAAGGGCAATACCAAATGAAAAAATCCTCATTCATCCCTTATCAAAGGATTAATATTTAAGCCTTGATAATACGCTTTTCATTTGTTACTTAGTAATGAAATTTTTCTTACTAAATAAAAATATAACTGTAGCAAAACCTATGAGCAAAGAAAAGTCAACATTTTTTTATCAGTCACTGATCTAACATTAGATAAGCTTTTGATTTGCTTTGTTAAAAAGCCCTTAAGCTTTCCATATGCAACAAACAGCCCTACTCAAGAATTTATAGTGTCCTCACTAATGTAAGTGTTTCAACTATTGCCTCTTAGAGTGGAAAAACAGGGAATACTTAGGCAACACATCTTCACTTTTTTGGAACTCAGTGTCTCAGGAAAGTAATGTCTCTCAGTGCATTTACTGCTCTTGACTTTATCTTCAGTTTTTATTCAGCATTAAGTGAAAGATAATTCCCTTTCTAGATGTCGCAGGCACTGCAGCACCCATCTGCAGCATAGCAAAATGGACAGGACCAGCAAAAGAAACCACTACTCAGAAAAGTTTCTGCATACCATACAAATTATAAGAAGGGGATTAACCGTGAAATTAGAGCTCTACAGGCATTAGCTACAAATTAATGATTCAGCCTAGGAATCAATCAATCCCAAAGTTCCTAATAAAATAATAATGAAACAAATACTTCACTATAAACCTGAGAAGCATGCAATACCCTCTGTTTTTAACTTGAGGCTCATGAGAATTATGCACTTAGAGGACGTAAAAGCTCTGTTTATTCCCCACAGGGTCTCCAGCTCTGAAGCACTTCAAAGGCAAAGAAGCTCAACAGGGAATAACTTCCAGGGTATGTCCAGTGATGGGCTACTTGCTTCACTCACTGCCAATACCAATTCACGCCTATGCAATGAAATTGCATAGGATTGAGTATTAATTCCTTTTAACAAAGAAGATCATATAGCAATAACAGCAAAGGAAAAAATGTTTTTAATGCTATTCTCATCGTCTTGGCTCCTGAGTGACATTAGTGACGTCACTTGATTTGTCTTCTCTGATTCTTTTACTGACTTACAAAGTGCTGTGAGATACTAATATTAACAAACTAGTAGTAATAACAATTACAGTCCACCTTTTGCCTCATCTCTGTGTCAAGCAAAGGTACTTGCTGCAGAATACAATAGCAATACTTTACTAGAGTATATCATATGTATGTTAAATTTCTGGACATTTGTGGTTTGTAAAGTGTATCAACGTCTTTTAATAAAAGAATAAATAAATATGTACATAATGGTCTGGGTTCTGGAGACATTACATATTCACAAAACAGGGAAACCAGTCATAATGCTTTAAATAACATAGGCTCAGTTGCCATCAACCACTCTTTGCCCTGCCCTGCAACCATGGGTATATTTCACTGTGGTCTGAGGAGAGGCAGAAACAACTTCACGAAGGAAGTCCTCCTGTTAAATATTCTTCTTGTTATATCTCAGATCTTGTAGAGGACATCCCTCAGCAGAACAGAGTTACCTGGGGTTCCTTTTAACATAACATAAAGATAGAACTCTGCATAAAGAAATACTACATTTTGCTGCACTGTACACTGAGCACAGAACTGCTTACTACAGCAATAGGGTTTTGCTGCTGTGCCTTTAAATCTTTTTATATGTAGTTGAGACTCCAATTGCTATAAAATTATTGTCCTAATGGTCTTGATCAGCTTTCACTTTAAGCTCAGAAGATTTTGGCAGATAGTGGAGATGTTTTTAATAAAGTCTGTTTGCTACTACTTTTAGTCATAATAATGGCGCTATGTAGTATTTAAATAAACCTGCTGTGATTGTTAATGTTTCAATTGTAGTGGAAACAACAGCACAGCAGTGGTGATAATTTCAAAGAAAAGCACTAAATGAAGACACTGGAAAATGAAATTGCACTGTAGGCTGTGGTTCAGCTTATTAGAAGAGCAAGGCCAGGCTCAGCCCATTGCCCAAGCAGCAGTGCAGCTCCCCAGGAACAGCCCAGCCTGGCACTGGAGGAAGATAAAAGCATTTAAATGGGTTTGTATATGGAAAGAAACATTATCATCTAGGAAGTAAATGAATTGCTGAAAATTGCTGAAACATACTAAACTTAGAAAGCTGCAGAGCCCTTAAATATAAATTTTAACTTTTACTGCAAAATTGTTTTTTCTCTCAGACAGATAGAATCTGAGTAAAACCCAAATAATCACTTTAAACAATAATCAAACTGTTTTACTGAGTCTATTAAATGATTATGGGTTTAATTTTACAGCATGAATGCTGTGATATGTGCCACTTACATAACTCCTTCTACCAGAACACTTCAAATTACTTGTGTGCCTTCAGAGATCAAATTGAGATGGTGTCTCTGAAGTCTTTGTTCAGACATTTGTATTTCAGCTTCATTTCATAAATTGATGCAGTGACACCGCTTTAAGCATATTCAAAGATAGAATACATTTACAGAACAGATGCAGTTTTAATTTACCTATTATTAATTTAAAATGTATTCCCATGATACAGAGAAATCTACTAAGCTTTCTGGTTTTATTATCACAATAGAGTAATATTTCTGGTCCAGACACACCCAGCCCATAAAGGATTCTCCCAATCGAGAAGAGGTGAGGAGGGAGGAGGGGGGCAGAGGAAATAGGTCCTCCCAGCTGATGAAGAAATCTGTACATTGTAGAATTTCTCACAGACATCTTAAGTGTGTTAAGTATGCAGAACCTGAATCCAAACCTCACCATGAGACAAGCCACAACTAGCATGATAAAAACAATTGACATTTGTAGATCATGAATGTGATCACTCTTCCAAGGGAATAAAAAGTTAAAAAAATACAGCACATGCAAATGCACACACACACGCATGATATATCTTTCCTAAAGCTAAAAATTATCAATGTTGCCACAAAAAAATACAACCCTTTCAACTCAAACAGATTATCCTTTCTACTGAATACTTCTTGGAATTATATTAGAAGAAAAATCCTATGTATTGAGATATCTTCTCAGTTTTTGCAGAGAATGGGAAAGAAAACTCTTCTGTCTGTGAAATTCCCTTCTCTAGATTACTGCTACAACTGCATCTTCCATTAAATTCCTGCTCAGGTAAAGCTGTTCCTCACCATAAAGCTTGTGGAAATATTCTCTGTGCAATGTAAACACTAATCCAACAAAAACACATCTCACTCTTACTATTTTCTAGTTAGTGAATCCAGAATTACAAGAACAGACCCTTGATTTGAATTGTTTTTAATCATATTTCTGTCAGAAAAAATGTGGTTCAGAAGAAAAAGGCTTTGAGGAAATCAGCACACACCCAGTCCTTCAGGGAAAGGACTAGGTGACTACATTCCAACCATCCCCCTAATTCATCCAGATTACAACTGATACAAATTCTGGAGTGAAAACACTGGGAAAATGTAGCAGAATACAAACAAACGATTCAGCTATTACATTACACACAACAGTGTTTTAATAACTAGAGAGAATCAGTTATTTTTGAAGCTGAAATGACAGTTGCCAACATATGGCCTGATGGACAAATCTAAATGGCCTACATGGGGAAACTCTAAGTGAGGAAGCACAGGATAGATACCAAGGCTGAAATGAAGAGGACATTCAGCACAGCCTGTAATGCAGGTGGGCCCTGAGCAGTAATCACCACTGTCTGCCTGAGAACTCTCACTACATATCATTGTCCTTCTCAGCCCTCCAAAGTCCACAATATAGATTTTGTGTAACTAGGAACTAAAAAGACTTTGACCCCTGAGGCCTGGAAGGCTTTTATCCCTGCAACAGCTCAAGCCCTGTTCTTTTCCAGACGTCCTCCCCAGCTCCATGTAAACCACGGTCCTCAGCAAAGTGGCTTCTGTCTCCTGTAACGTGACTTGCAAGTTTTGGAGCATACTATCTGTCTGTTCATTTGAATTCCCTTCATGCATACAAGGCTGTTAGATACCAATGTGATTAGGGTAGTACTAGAAGCTAAATTTAAAGTGTAAATGAGTGTGTCACCACTAGTATGCATAAAACCATATAATATGTACTTTTAATTGTAAGAAGTACTTAAATGAAATAAATCCACCTTATTCTGGGCTTGTTAAATGGGAATTTAGTTTTGGTGCTTTTTAGTGTATTCACCATATGCTGAATTCTAATTTAGTCAGCATGCAAGAAGTTCCTTTAATCTCAAATGAAATTATATTAACACCCACAAAGAAAAGCATTTTCTAACAACCCTTGCCAAGTCTTCTAGCACAGCCTCCCAGATTGTACTCAGATAGTAAATTTGTAGTTATGCTTGTCAGTGGCTCCACTGACAGCTGCACAAGAGCTGGAGAGCCACAACAGTGGAGACAGGGATATCCTGTGCTCCTGCTGGCACCAGTGTCAAAGCCACATGGGAACTGATGCTATGGCTGAGAGAATACAGTAAGAATCAAAGTAGCACAGGAAATTGAAATGGGCTAAAATCCTCACTTAGTTTCGATGTAGATGACGCAGCAAAGGATGAAAATGTTACATGCCTTTCAAATCAAATTTAAGCAACACTTCTCATTTAGCTTGGATCAAAGACAAGCATTAAGTTGCTACTCTGGTTTTCAAGAAAATACTCTTGAAGCTGAATACTTTAAATGGTTTTTGAGATAGTTATTTTCAAAATATGGCTGTGATTTCACATCCTCAGAGGAAACTTTCCCATCTTTCAAAAGATATTCTTTCACATACGACTTTTGCAAAGCATTTGATACACAAAGTAGACACGACAGCCAATTCATCTTAAGCTTGTATCCACACTGGCTATCCAAGGGAATAATAAATAACTTATATTTGCCGATATGAGGTCAGAATGGGAAACAGATATTTGAACTCGTCGTGTAACCCTATAACTTTTTTGAAAAAGTATATATTCAGATAAATTCAAGGCATTTTAAATAACACTTCCATAAATACATGGTGTATTTCATACCAGAACTAGAAATTGATTATTAGTTTTCAGATGGGATAAAAAAAGGGCTTGATTTTCAACCAGTGAGTATTAAAAAAAAGAAAAAAGAAAACCAGAAGGATAATAACCCTACCAAAATATTAGTCCTACAAATATAAATTCCCTTCATTGGTACTTATGTCAATCTTCCCCTTAAAAAATCCATGTATTTTCAAGTGTGTAGACTCTGGGAGCTCTGGCTGAAAATTATCTTTCCATAACAAGGGAACTTTATAACAGTAAAAAACTCTGTTAAAGAATATAAGACTTAATATGAAATTCATTAGAAGATATTTTTGTCTTCTGTCTGCTGTCTTTGTGTACCTCCTCCTTCTTTAATGAGTGAAGAATAAGTAATTAAAATTCACAAGACAATCACAACTCAACAACCCTGCCATTAATTTCTATCTGTCACATTTGTATTTTTGCATTTAAGTGCAGCAGAAAGTCACATAATGGGTCACATTTTGGTAAAATCCAGTGATGTTCTCACAGCCAAAACCAATAAGAAATAATGCCACCATGTCATACATCTGCTTTAAGTAGTTAATAAAGGCTTCTAAATAGCACCCAATGAGTCACTAAGTCACTGGAATCTATCACAGTATGCTATTGCTGCTTCCCAGACACTGCCCTCATGATCTTCATGCACCTTTCAAAAGCTAAATTCTTCCATCATTCTGTAGGACAGAAAAAATTAGACCAATGAACAGGCGTTACGGATGCAGAGACAGGATTCAGCAAAGAGCTGGCTTCTTCCAAGCCCCAGGGCTTTGGTTTTACGGGAGCCTACTGCAGGAGAGCTGTGTCATGATCTTTGTTTGTGTACAATTGTGAGGAAAACAAAGAGTCTCACAGAGCTGAAACTGAGAGATGACTGTTCTGAGGGCACACAAATGGCACCTGGATCAAAAAGGCTCTCAGTCTCATCTGTTCTCACGTGTTAGCTGTCAGCTAATGTGTCACTCTAGTATCTTGGAAGAAAAGGCCTTGCAACACTTTTAAACATACTTGTTGAGCACCACAATATTAATTTTTATCAGAAAATTCAACTTGCTGAAGAATGCATTGCAACAGACATGCTAATCAATACCATAGAGAAGTCTGGTTTTTCCTAAAATTTTTTTCCAGCTAGATGTGGAAATCTGATCATCTAGCTCTGGAATTCTCTATATATAATTCATTACATGTCAGATATGTTTTATTAATTTGTACTGCTAGAATAGAGATCAATGAAATTAAATTTCCAGAAAAAGGTAAAACTTCTGCATGTCTAGTGAATGTCTGATGTAAAAAATATAAGAGTATGACCAGTTTTGGGAAGACAGAGCTACAGTGGGAAATTGCCAGATAGCAACCACTCAGACAGCTCTGAAACTGTCTTTGTTCTCTGAAAAGAGACAAATAGGTAAGGCCCACCAGATGCTGACATAAGAAAAGAAAACAGAAAAGAAAAATGGCAGCTCTTAAGAGCTGAAAAGAGCTACAACCACTGAGCCTAAAATTTGTAATATACAAATTGGTAAAACACAGAACAGAAAGAGAAATAAGGAATATATAAGTGGGACAGGTGAGGAGAATTCTGCTTTATAAATTATAGTTATGCCTCAAACACCTCCTGGTTTTTTTGTAGGAACCAGCAGATCCACAGGCAAAAAAATTCAGCCTGATACCATCTGATTTCCAAAAGGCAATCATGAATGCTGTCCCCTAATAAGACTACTGAAGAAATTCAGGGACATCCTCACATGCTGAGCAACCACTGAGGAGAGCAATTCAGAACTTGGAGAGTCCCAGAGGAATCTGTGTGAAAGCTTATGACATTTACTGTCACAGGATCAGACAGATTACAGCAACAGGAAAGGGGATTTTAAAAATGACCTAAAAAAATATGTCTGATTATTCATAAGAGAGGAACTAGATGATCACATTCACAAAGGATGTGCAGAATTGCACATAAATGAAAAAGCAAACCATCACAGAAAAATACGTCTCTCCCAGTGTTATGAAATATAAAACCTACCAGCACTGGCATACCACCCTTCTTTCTCTTCTAACTTTAAATAAAGCACTACCGTATTCTTGAAAGACTGCATTTATCAGTCTTTTCAACTGCACATTGGCTTAAGTGATGAAATACCTTGGTTTTTAAAGGTTGAATTTATCCTTTGGGAATCTGTAGACACTGCATGGAAAAATACTGACAGTAAAAGAAATTATTTTTCCTATTTTAAAATGCTGTTTCTATGGGTCTGTGCACAGTGCAGGCTGGACTGCTCTAAAATGTTAGATGCATGGCATTTAAAATATCATTTCACTGAAAGAAAAACAAAGAAAGTATACAGGTTTCAGGAAGGAAAAAGAGAAGACACATTAATACTGGTAAGCTTATTGTCATGAATGTTGCACCTTGCTTGAAAAACATATTTTAGAGGCTTNTTTTTTGCTTATATTGAAACATGAAAACAAAACACAGGGTAAGCAAGTGCAATGGGCCTTGTAATCTTGCAATAAAAACTGTCCTTCTACTTTATGTAATTAATCATTTGCTTTCATTTGATTTTCTGCAAATGGTACTCCTTTCCCTGTGCTCCAAGGACTATCCTGAGCTAAGGGAAATGCTGAGGGCCTCATGGAAATTCCCTCTCAACACTCTGAGTGTCATTCACAGACAACCCTGAAGAGGGTAGAGTTGCACAGCTCACTGCTACTTCTCTCCTGAAACTCACTCAGCTTAGAAACCAAAACCTTGACTAACCTCTTTTCTCCTTTCTCCTTTCTTTACAGTATTAAAAGTTTAGGACAGAAAAAAGAGCATGCAGAGAGTCTATATCTATCTATAAGTCTTCCAAGGAAGTTACTTAAATACATTTCTGTGCAATTCACCACTAAGTTAACCACCTACAGATAAAATAACCTAATTATAGTTTCAATCAGGTCAACATCTATCAATAATTTTAGAATTGCACTACAGACAGAAATTTCCAAGCAAAAAACGTGTGATCCCTAAATGAAAGATGCTATTCCACGAATCTACCAGAGCAGCTCTGATCATGTGAGCTGCTCCCACTAACCAGACCTACATTTCAAGTCTAAATTACCAGCAGTCATGCAGGAATCAACTATGATTAATGAAGGTTAACAGGCAAAGAAAACCCCCTAAACTGAGACCACATTTTCAAATACAGCCTTTTAGAGGGCTGGTAGAGCTTCTACTATAATTCACGGAACACGCCCTCCTATGTTTACATACACTACTTGGAAACAGATAAAAGTATTTCTTAGCTGTCTCTTTAGCAAACAGCATTATAAATTACCTGAATTCATTTTTATGCATTTCAGCTATTTTCTTCTCGAGCTTTTGTGACTGCTTGGGAAAAATCTTAAAGTCGTTGATGTAATTCTCTGGGTGTTCATCAGGATCATAATCACCAAGCTCAGCTAAACAGATCCAAAATACAAAACAAAACAAAAATCCAATTGCAACATTAGTTAATAAGCAAATAAGTCAGTAAATGCAGTGTAATCCAAGATACTTCCATGCTCAGTAAGAATCCAGCATGTGTCAAGAAATGCTGCTTTAAGGACTTGATAATTAACTGAAACAACAAAATCCCTATAACTGCCTCTTCAATCAATGAGTTTCAAGAGAATTTCAATGTCTTATTAACTACTTCATTAATTAGCAATACTAAACTATTTTCTGTGGCAGAAACACACTCTGTAAAGCAGAAGTATAGGCAATGTTCCCCTTTGAGTATCTATCGTTCTGGTACCAGGCAGAACTAAAACAATGCACTCCTGATTCTCCTCTTTTTCACACCATTTATCCTAATTCTGTTCTAGCAGGGAAACACAGGACATAATATCAATTAAGGTACCGCACAGAACTTGATTTCTCTTCTAAAAGTTGTGTCACTTACATACCCAAACATGGTATTTGGTGTTCTAATTTTCTAAACGAGCCTCTTTTAATAAGGCCTGGGCTCGGCTTTGGTTTGGATACACTGCCTTGTAATGCATTGAGAGCTTCAGTCACATTAAGGCAGAATAAAAGGAACTTCCATACATATGATTTCCCTAATCAGACATTGGGATGATTTCTCTCTGTATAAGATATATACCTGAATTTGGTCCTAAGGAAATGATGGAGAGAAAGGGAGATTTAAAAAATATATATAGTGAGAGAAAATAAAATAAAATTTATTTCTCCTTGAATTACACCATCTATTTTTGTCAGAGTTTCCATCATCATACAGGTCTTTAATATAAGAAAGAGCACTGAATGACACTTTCTCCTGCTTTATTCAAATGGAATAGGCTACATTCAGAACGGAGTTTTGCTTTGTTGATAAGTGGAATCTAACATTGATGCCATACTTTTTAACTTAAATACAATAAGGTAACTTACTGGTTTTAATGTTTTTAAGCCCCAGTTTGGTTTCCTTGGCTAAACACAATTATTTACTAAATAATAAAAATAAAACTGAATTATCTACAACACTTTACAGTGCTTGTCAGTACAGAGAAACAGTATTACAACAACAACAAAAAGTCACTGCTAGCTGCTTTTATTGAACAAACATGAGTGAAGGACTTAAATCCTGTTGCTTGTACTTACCTTGGACAATACAGGCACCCAAGTAGGCAGCGTCAGAAAAGGAACACAGCAAACGGCCATGGAAAATGTCCCTTTTTATTTGTAGATATAAGAGGTATCTGAAATATAATTTAAAAAATTAGGAAACAATGTGCTATCTTTTTGTAACAGATTTACTATATCAGCATGAAACCAGCTGTGCAACTATTTTGGATCTGTCTCTTGTTATTTAAATGGCAGGAAAAAGAGTCAAATCACCAAAAGGAAAAAACAGAGGTAAATAGATTTTTTTCAGTTAACAGTGAAATACTAAGAGCAAAAGTAACAAAAACCCACTAAAAATACCATAGAGAGTACTTTATTTAAAATACATAGCTATTACAATGATCATTAGTAATGTGAAATAAATTATGGTAATGTAAGCTGGTTTGAGCGCTCCTGTTCTCATTATATACAGGTTTACACAAGGAAAGGCAAAAAAGCACAGTGACCACAGTGGAGATTTTTCCTCTTCTGTTTTTTGGAGGGTTTTTTGATCTGCAAAGAATCCCAGATGAAGTTTTGAGGCGGAAATAACTTCTTGATGCCTAAAGAGCCACAGGCATGGGGGATCTCCTATCCACCTCTTTCTCTAAAGAAATGAGGGTTTCTTCTACCTGTCCCCTGCCTTCTACCACAGAGCATCTTTAAGCTTTATATCTGATAGCAAGTGAAGTGGCACAGCTTCAAGGTCACCACTTTCTCTTCTGCTTTCTCCCTGCAGAGCAGCCTCCTGGAGATGGACCAAGTCACAGCCCACCTACTCACTCCCAGCTTCTTTCCCAGCACCTAGCTGGTTACAGCCACACCATTCAGCAGTTTCACCCCTCTGGGAAAATAAACTATTTAAACATTGCTTCAAATAGACAAAATCAACCATCTAGAGGGTTCTGTCAAGACTCAGTGGCTTCTGCAGACCTTCAGGACATTCCTTGATGCTGCCAGCCCTCTCCAACCTTGAGGAACATGTAGCATAACCAATAAAAATGTGTGTTTTATGAATAACACCTATGTCAAACACATTTTGACCAAGTCACCTGCTTCTGTTTGTGCCATGAGCTCCAAGAGCAAGCCTGGAAATATTATCTGAAGGGCAAGAGAAATTTTCATCCTTTCCTTGGATTTTTACTGAATACAATAAATGGAAAATAGTTATCACTGAGAAAAGCAATTTTCTCTTATTTTGAACACATCACTGCATTACAAGTTCTACAGAAGACTTGCGCGTCAAGGCCCTCTTTTTTTATTTTGCAGCACCTTTTTTTTCCCCTGTAATCAATGTCCAGTAACAGCTCACAAGTTAATTTCCTTATGTTGGTACACGTAGATCCCAGGGGAACTACCTGTAGCAGAGTGAACAAAGGGCATCGGTGAAATAAAGTAAAAATTCTTTATCTGCAATAACAATGTACCAGAAAAGGTTCAGTACATTGATGTAAATACCATACATGAATTGGGCAGTTGAGCAGTCCCTATCCAAAAACTTTTTGGTAAGATTTTCCACGGTGAAAAAATAGGACGTGGTTCTCCAGAATGGCCATTAGCTTGCGGCCAAACTGTGTTCAGCTTTTAAGCAGAGTCAAAAAACCCCACCCCAGGTTGCAGAGCATGGCTTGTTAGCCAAGCTGGGAGGTCAACACATCAACATGTGGTATGTCTAAGCAAATAGCTTATTACTGACCACAGGCAAAGATCTTCAGTGTCACTCGCCAGCAACACCAAGCGCTGTGGAGGTCCATCTGCACAGCTGGAGGGAAGGGATGCCATCCAGAGGGACATTAACAGGCTTGAGAAGTGGATCTGTGGAAACTTAATGAAGTCCAGCAAGGCCAAGTGTAAAGTCCTGCAAGTGGGTCAGGGCAATCTCAAGCACAGATACAGGCAAAATGGAGAATGGATTGAGAGCAGTCCCGAAGAGAAGGACTTGGGGGTGTGTCAGAGACTGAAATAGTTCATGCCTCAAACACTGATATAAAGTTTTGCTCATTATAACAAAAAGTGTATAAAGAAGCTACAATCAAAGAAGCCTCCCTGAAGATACCTGACTGGGACTTTGGACTGAGTCAAACTGCTGAGACTAGATAAAGGGAAACCTTCTGTTCAGTAATCTCAGACTGAGGGAAAGGAATGCATCCACAAAGGCCAAAGCCACCAGCTGC
>VZRM01006574.1:88331-158016 GCA_013397955.1 Grantiella picta
CTTTTTCTCTCTTTTCCTCCCTCTTTCTCTCATATTTTCAATCAAATAAAACCCATACTATTGACTGGCATATGGTCTCATTTGCACCTTAATTGGGGCAGAGATTTTTCCAAAGAACCTTAATAACTGGATCATAACAGGGTGTTGGTGGATGAAAAGCTCAACATGGCCCAAGTGTGCAGTCACAGCCCAGAAAGCCAACTATATGCTGGGCTGCATCAGAAGAGGTGTGAGCAGCAGGTCAAGGTCTGCTCCTCTGCTCTGCTCTGGGAGGCCCCATCCAGAGTACTGCATCCAGCTGTGAGGTATCCAACATAAGAAAGGCATGAACCTATTGGAACAAATCCAGAGAAGACCACCTCTCCTAGGAAGACAGCTGAGATCACCAAAGCAGTAAGGGCAGCCTGGAACAAGACTAAGATATTAGAGTTCTTTCAAAAGAAGAAGATGCATGTCTTTTTGACTGAAAGGCATTATTGCAAGTTGTGCCAAAGGCTGGCTAAACTTCAGACCTTCCTGTAATCCTGACATAGTAATTTATGTCCAGGGTTAGCAAAAAATTATGAATGTATCCATGACTCCTAGATTCACTAAGGTTTATGTATGTACTGTATATGCTTACAGAAATAACTTGCAAAATCAGATCTGATTTTCTTCTTGTGTCTTTCCAATACTGCTGGTTTTTTGAAACCCTGGCATATCTTTATAACCTGATTTACAGCCCTAAGTATTCAAACTTACCAAGAAGCTAGTAAACTTATGCTTCAGTGCTTACACTCACAAATGTCTCTCATTGGAATAACCTCATTTCCATCTATTATCAGCTTGCAGTACAGATGACTCAACTTCAGGTCTGCCAAGCCTTTCCTGCCATGCAGATTAAGGGTCAGCAATATCTATTCTTGTTTTTAAGCAGGCATCATGACCCCCAGAGACCAGGTTGCAGGCTGCTTAACAGACAACTTATCTATTTTAAGATGTTCAATGAGGCAAGAATGCTTTCCCACCGCCAAACTTTGTGATTTGGCCACATAGTGTTTTTATTGTGTTCAGGTCACTTCACTCCATTTATTCCCATAGAAAATGTTTCTTCCAGTGTTGTTGCAATCTTTCCAGCTGACAAATATGGTCACCTCCAGAGATCCAGCAATTCTCAGCATGGTATCAGACTTTAACTCACTGCTCTTTTCCATGGTACTGTGCATACTCAGGTACAGAGTGGCAGAGGGTAAATGAATTTACCCTGGATTGGGTGCCCTTCTACCCAGAAGAATTATTGAGTTCTTCTTGCATATTATTCTGAACACTAACTTCACATTCTGTTTTCCACAGCAGATATCATCAAGTACACTGCAGGAGCACTAATCTCCTGCCAAAGCCTATGAATCTCAACTAAACACTACCTCCTACATACCAGTGTGTAATATCAGAACCAAGAGATCATATTTTTTATGCTTCATAGTGCCATGCAGAGTAAAAGGCTGAACATGAGCCAGCAGTTAGCCCAGGTAGCCAAAAAGGCCAAGGGCATTGTGGCCTTTATCAAGAACAACGTGGCCAGCAGGACTAAGGAAGTCATTCTCCCTCTGTATTCAGCACTGGTGAGGCTACCCCTCAAGTCTGGTGTCAAATTTTTGGGTCCTAACTTCAAGACAAACAGTGAGGTGCTGCAGCAAGCCCAGAGAAGGACAAGAAGGCTGGTAAAGGATCTGGACCACAAGTTCTATGAGGAGTGGCTGAGGGAGCAGGCGTTGTTTAGACTGGAGAAAAGGAGGCTCAGGGGAGATCTTACTGCCCTCTACAATTATCTGAAAGGAGGCTGTAGCCAACTGGGGGTCAGCCTCTTCTCATAGGCAACCACTGACAGGACAAGAGGACACAGCCATAAGCTGCACCAGGGGAGATTTATGAAGCAGTTCTTCAGAGAATGGTGATTAGACTTTGGAATGGGCTGCCCATGGAGGTAGGTGGTGGAGTCATTGTCCCTGGAGGTGTTTAAGAGAAGGCTAGATGTGGGACACAGTGCTATGGTCTATTGAACATATATGTTAGATGTTATCACATAGGTGTTAGGTCATAGCCTGGACCCAATAATCTCAGATGTCTTTTCCAACCTAATTGATTGTCTGATTCTGTGATAGAAAAAATAATTATATTCTCTAAAATATATTGCTTGCTTGCTTACTAATATTTGAGAAGGATTATTATATCTTTTAAATTAAGGAAAAGTCATCACTTTATTAGCCCTGAAATCATCAACTCAGGGTACAGCAGCAGCCAAAAACAAAGCCAAGAAAATATTGGGAATCATTGGGAATGATATTGTGAAAAAGACAGAGGGGCATTTTGCCACTAAAGCCTTGAAGTGATCACACCTTAAATGTTTTACCAGGCTCTAGTCTCTGCATCCTGAGTAGGACATAGCTGAGTTTGATTAATAAAGAAAAACTAAAATGAGTGAGAGGATACAGCCTCCCTTACAGGGCAAGGTGGTGACTAAGGGGGAATAAGAGTGAGTCTTGTGAAACCATGAGGGTAGTGGGAAAGGCAAATTCAGAACCCCTATTCACTGAATCCTGCAATACTAGAGCTAGGGGGAAATCTGCTTAAGGCAGAGGAAAGAAAGCACCTCACACAGCAGATAGTGAACTAACTGCCTCAGGAAGTTGTGGAGAAAAACAATATTACGCAGTCCAAAAGAGAATGATTAGACAAATATGAGCAACATATCCAGGAAATAATAATAAAATGAATAGGCATGGATTTAAGTTTTAACATTCCTAATATAATAATTCAATAAACCCTTTAGTGAATTTGGGTGGGAAGGAGATAATCTATTTTTTTTTTTGTTTTTCTGAAACAATAGAAAAGTTTTGTTCATGCTAGCATGGCTTAAGCCCACTTCCCCATTTGTAAAACAGATACACATTTCAATAAGCATGCCACACTGATGTCAGTACAGCAGCAGTTGCCCTTTCAACCTATATGATCAGTCATAAGCCAAATCCTAGCAGAGAAATTAGGAGCTGGGGGCATATCTATCATGACCTCAAAGCATAATCTTCATCCAAATACAAGAAAAAAGAAATTCCTATTTCTCTTAATATATCTAATACCAAAAGTAGTAGAAACTACCTTATTAGCTTATTTGAGAAACAACATGATTATCTTCTGTGTTAACAGGCACCTGTAGAAAGAATCACCCATTGTTGTATGTCTTCTAGAGAGAAATACTAATGCAAAGGACTCAAAACACAATGAAGGTATCAGCACTCCATATCTCCATTCTGAACCTGTGCCACTCCTATACTGCCAAAATCATACATACCTAGTATTAAAAAAACCCACCAAACACCCAAAACCACACTACAACTATTCCTTCAGAAAGAAATATTTAACTTCATGCCCTGGGGTGATGGTGGGAAGGGGACTTTAATAACAACTTTCCAGTAATCTCAAATCTCTCACTTCCGCAGTCAGGATTATGACTGCCACTTGCATCTAGCCAGATAAAGGTTTGTCCTTCTGGTTTCAGAGCTGGCCAGTGCTTATACTATGGTATATGGTCTTTCTTTGGGCAAAGGGAAAAGTGTGGTAAATTACCATCCCAGTGAGTTGCTTGACAGCCCTGGCTACAGGGAAAAAACTTCGCTGTTACATAATAATTAATTTCACGGAGTAAAGTGGACAAAGGAATGGTAAGAGATAAGCATTGTTTTGGCTCCTGGATACATAAAAACCCCACCACAGCACAGGACTAGTTTTTTTCTGCAAGACACCATGACTGGACTGCATCTTCACCACTGTTCTGTCTTCCCCTCAGAGAACCACAAGAAGAGCTCTGAACATGTAAAAGGTCTCTTCTCCCTCCCACACAATCTCCACCAAAAAAAAATTACCCTCCTAGGTAATTTTTCCCCACCCTAAATGCTATGTTTCAAGTGCTCTTACTAACAAATCATTCACTTTTAAGACCTATGCTATTCAATCTGACTGTGACTCCAATAACATTAAAACTATAAACTCACTTGACAACTGCCAACAGGGTTTTGACAAAGCCAAAATGGACAAGTGGACTTTCAGAGACATCAGAGCACAGCTATGACTGCACATCTCAAGAAAAGCAGAACATGGTACCGAGAGAGACAGAGGTATTCCTAAATGATGCCTGGAGCAAGGCTAGCAGCACAGGCCCACCTCCTCTGGACTCACCTTGGAGATATTAATCTATTGCACAACTTTCCAACTTGCAAATAAACTGTTTGATGTTCAGGCTTTAACAACCAGCTGGAACACTGTCAATCTCAACTGGCCTCCTGCTTCTGGAGGGAAAAGCACCAGACTCTTCCAGCACATGTCAATATCAAGTACAGCTGTTTGAGATTGGACTAGTCAAACACTGAGTGTGCTAAGTTTACATACCTGAAGTCTGCCATTTCATATGACTTCCATTTAAACATGTTTTTCATCTGCTTTTCCTGTATCAAAGTACTCATTACATTGATTTATGACAGACTAGTCATTGAAGAACTTCTTCTTGGATTAGGAAATATGAATTAAGAAAAAAGCGCATGACAAAAGGTAGTTGAAATAATCCATCTTTGTTTAATTCCACCAGCTATTCACCCATGCCCTCTTCTAGAACTGTTTTTTTTCTACAGTAATCATGGATTACTGCTGACAGAGTATTATCTGTAGCATTTTAGTGCATTCCTTTGGGACCTCAAATGACTTTAAATTCTCTCATTTTAATTATGCATACACACTATAATGTAGGGATTTTAAGATAAGAAAGCATGAGGCCCTGGAATGCTTTATTATATAAGAAATAAAAACTGCTGATTTATTTATTACTTAAACAAGAACACGGAAAATAATTAACAAAATGAAATTCTGTGCCCAAGTATGATCAGCCTTTGGATCTATCTGTTCAGAGTCCCTTGACTGATCACATCCTGCTCAAGCAGAGCATCTCAGGCTTTCACAGCTGTGGACCCTCCAAGGGCTCTGGTCTGTGAACAAAAACAGTGAAGAAACTCACAGAGCAAAAATATCTGTGCTTTCCACAGAGTCTGCTGGGATGCTGTGTATGCTCTGGATTAAATCATTTCTGCAGTTAAAACTTTATTCATAGCAATTTTATATCTTTGCATGCCCTGCTGGCAGAATAACCTTGGGCATTATAATGAACTATAGAATATCCCTTTTTCTGTGCACAGTTCAATGTATATAGCAAAAGAAAACCTTCTCTCCCCATCAAGCTATCATGCTTTCTGGAAAAACAATGGGAATTAAAAGAAAATTTTCCTTTTTGAAAAGAAAATTAAGAGAAAAGAAAATTAACAGTAATTCCAAAACTGTATGTATTCAAGGAGGCCTCAGTTCTGTCAGGCTCCATTGCAAATGCTCATTTAAAAAGAGAAGAAACTGAAATTATGTTTTATGGGTGCGTGTGGCAGGGGACAGGGGAGACATGAAGGTCTGGTGTCATGTTGCTATTGCTTAATTAAAAACTGGTGTTTCTTACTCTCATTAGATATGCTCAGTGATGCCAGTTAAATGCTGTTTTCTGAAATGGGAGGACTTTGTCCTGACTTAAGACCATCTGTAAGTGAAAGACAATCAGACCTAGAAAGCCACAGTCGTACTGTTCAGAAAAGCCTGATATCCTCCACATACTACACACAGAGCAGAAGTGATGGGCACAGCATAAAGGAGTGTATTGGGTTTGCACGGCCAAGCTATGGTAGCAGTGGGGATACAGGGGTGGCTTCTCTGAGAAGCTGCGAGAGATTTCCCCTGTGTCCAACAGAGCCAATCCCTGACAGTTCCAAAGACAGACATGCCACTGGCCAAGGCTGGGCCAATCAGAAATGGTGGTAATGCATCTGTGATAACAGATTTAAGAAAAAGGAAGCAAAAAGTTATTGCACTGATGTAATTGCATCCAGAGAAGAGTCAGAACATGCGAGAGGAACAATGCTACAGACACCAAGGTCAGTGAAAAAGGAGGGGAAGGAGATGCTCCAGGCACCAGAGCTGAGATTCCCCTATAGCCCTTGGTGCAGACCATGGTGAAGCAGTTGTGCCCCTGCAGCCCAAGGATGTCCACAGGGATGCAGAGATCCACCCCCAGCCTGTGGAGGAGCCCCACATTGGAGCAGGTGGACGTAACTTTGATCATGGGGCAACTTTTTACAGGACCATCCCTCTAACAAGGACAAAAGGAGTCTAGCCAATGAGTTGGCAGAGCTGATTGAGAGGGCTTTAAACTAACTTTGAAGAGAGAAGGGGATGAAAACAGGCTCTCCAGACATGAGCCTAAGGGGAGTAAGCCAGATTCAGGGGTAAAATGAGCAGCCGAGCTGAAGTGCATGTACACTGATGCATGCAGCATGGGTAACAAACAAGAGGAGCTGGAAGCCATTGTACAGAAGGAAAGCTATGGTGTCATCATCACAGAAGAGTGGTGGGATGGCTGATGTGACTGGATTGCTGCAATGGATGGTTACTGCTTTTCAGAAGAGACAGGCGAGGGAGAAGAGGTGGAGGGGTGGCTCTGTATATTATGGCCCTGGCTCCTGGCTCAGTGGGGAGGTTCCAGATGACTGGAAACTAGCCAGTGTGGCACCTGTCCATAAGAACCAAAAGGAAGATCTGGAAAACTACAGGTCTGTCAGCCTGATCTCAGTGCCCAGCAAGGTTATGGAGTGGATTATCTTGCGTGTCATCACACAGCACATACATGAAGGCGGAGGGATCAGACCCAGCCAGCATGGATTTAGGAGGGGAAGATCCTGCCTGACTAACCTGATCTACTTTCCTGACCAGATGATTCACTTCGTTGATGAGCAAAAGTTTGTGAATATTGTCTATCTTCAGCAAAGTCTTTGACACTGTCTCCCACAGCACTCTCCCAGAAAAGCTGGTAGTCCATGACTTGGACAGGTGAACTCTTTGCTGGGCTAAGAACTGGCTGGATGGCCAGGTCCAGAGAGTGGCAGTGAATGGTGCCCCATCCAGTTCTCATCCAGTCACTAGGGGTGTTCCCCAGGGATAAGTGTTGGAGCCAGTTCTGTTTAACATACTTATTGATGATTTGGATGAGGGGATCAAATCCACCATTAGCAAATTTGTCGATGACACCAAGCTGAGTGTGAGTGTTGATCTGTTGGAGGGTGGGAGGGTTTTCCAGAAGGACCTGGACAAGCTGGATGGATGGACCAAATCCAATGATGTGAAAGTTCCAGTTCCTGCACTTGGACCAAAATAACCCCATGCAGCACTACGGTCTTGGTACAGAGTGGCTGGACAGGGGCCAGGCAGAAAGGGACCTGGGGGGACTGATTGATGTCAAACTGAACATGAGCCAGCAGTGAGCACAGGTGGCCAAGAAGGCCAATGACATCCTGGCCTGAGTCAGGACCAGTGTGGCCAGCAGGACCAGGACAGTGATTGTCCCTGTACTCGGCGCCAGTGAGGCCACACCTTGAGTGTTGTGTCCCGTTCCGGGCCCCTCAGTTTAGGAAGGATGCTGAGATGCTGGAGCACATCCAGAGAAGGACAAAAAGCTGGTAAATGGTCTGGAGCACAAGTCCTGTGAGGAGCAGCTGAGGGAGCAGGCGTTGTTTAGACTGGAGAAAAGGAGGCTCAGGGGAGACCTTACTGCCCTCTACAATTATCTGAAAGGAGGCTGTAGCCAGCTGGGGGTCAGCCTCTTCTCGTAGGCAACCACTGACAGGACAAGAGGACACAGTCATAAGCTGCACCAGGGGAGGTTTAGGCTGGACATTAGGAAGAATTTCATCACGGAATGGGTGATCAGAAATTACAATGGACTGCCCAGGGGCTAGTGGAGTCACCATCCCTGGAAACGTGTAAGACAAGGCTGGATGTGGCACTTGGGCTATGGGCTAGGGGACAATGTGGTGTTAGGTCATAGGCTGGGCTCAATGATCTCAGATGTTTTTTCCAACCAAGTTAATTCTCTTATGCCTGAGGAGGCTGTGAACCCATGGGAAGCCTATGGAGAGAGGAGCCCCTCTGGAGCAGCCAGTCCTTAAAGGGCTTCACCCCGTGGAAGAGTGACCAATGCTGAAGCAGTTTCTGGAGGACTGTTGCCTGTGGGATGGACTAAGGCTGCACAGGTTCATGGAGAACTGTCTCCTGTGGAAAGGACCCCACAGTGCAGCAGGGGAAGGTCATCTCTCCCTGAGCAGTGGGAGAAACAACTTGTGATGAACCAACCATAACCCTCATTNGTAAGACAAGGCTGGATGTGGCACTTGGGCTATGGGCTAGGGGGCAACGTGGTGTTAGGTCATAGGCTGGGCTCAATGATCTCAGATGTTTTTTCCAACCAAGTTAATTCTCTTATGCCTGAGGAGGCTGTGAACCCATGGGAAGCCTATGGAGAGAGGAGCCCCTCTGGAGCAGCCAGTCCTTAAAGGGCTTCACCCCGTGGAAGAGTGACCAATGCTGAAGCAGTTTCTGGAGGACTGTTGCCTGTGGGATGGACTAAGGCTGCACAGGTTCATGGAGAACTGTCTCCTGTGGAAAGGACCCCACAGTGCAGCAGGGGAAGGTCATCTCTCCCTGAGCAGTGGGAGAAACAACTTGTGATGAACCAACCATAACCCTCATTTTCCATTTCTCTGTGCCATTAGGGGAGCAGGTAGAGCTGGGAAGGAGGGAGTGGTGGGGCGAAAGGCATTTTCAAGGTATTATTTTACTTCTCATTATCCTGCTCTGATTTTGTTAGTGATAAACTCAATCAATGTCTCTAATTCCAGCCTCTTTTCCCATGATTGTATTTGGTGGGTGATCTGTCGTGGTCCTTATCTCAATTCATGGACCCTCCATTATATTTTCTCTCCAGCTGTGGAGGAAAGTGATAAAAAGGCTTTGGTGGGTGCCAGGTGTGAGGAGCCATTTTAGATCTGCTGTGTCTCAACACAGGTTGTCAGAGGCGTGTGAGGGGAAGGGGTGCACACATGAAAGGAGGCAGGTAGAAGATGGGGGAAACCTTGTCTCTGGGGTGATTTGACCTGCCAAAGCACTGTGCACCCCAGAGATGCTGCTACAATCAGATGGCCCAGGCTTTCTGCCAATGAACTACCGAGAAGGCTGGACTGGGCCAATGGCCTCCTGCCAGCCGGCGGACTTGGGGCGAGGCCAGGTAGTATAAAAACAAACTGCATCACAAACTTTGGGGATCACCTGCCAGCTTACTTGGCAGGGGGGTCTTTTGCTTGCCCTGGCTTCATTTTGCTTTTCTTTGTGCCTTGGCTCCAACGTGCCCCTTGGCCCTTGCCCTCGCTCACCCTCGTGTCCACCCCTCTCGCTGAGCACTTGGCCAGACGCTGGCTGACCCCAGCCTGGGTCCTGTCTGTCCCTGCTCCACCACCTGCCCGCCTGACCTGCCTCCAACCTGCCTTCAAACTGCCTCCACTGCTGTGACGCTGTCCAGGGTTCTCCCTCTCTCTCCCTCTCTCTGTCTCTCTCTCTCTCTCTAGTTCCTTTTCCATTACTCTCCTTCTCTGTCTTTTCCAGCCCTCTTTAGTGGGGCAGTTACTTCTTTCTTTTGCTTTTCGTTATCAATAAACAGTTCTCAGATACCAAGTCTGTCTCAGTTGACTTCATTTTGTTCCTGACCATCTAATTAAAGAACTCGTTGTAGTTTCCTTCAGTGGAACTCAACACCAGGCATCCAGCCAGGGTCAACCCACTACAAGGACTATCAATCTTTTACTAAGGGCGAGCATATTTCTCCATTTAAAAGATTATACAAACCATTCAAAAATCTATATGCACTGCCTGTGTTGCTGAGCCTCCAGTGCACGTTCAGAGATTAAATAATTTGAAAAAAATAAGTTAAATCCTTGCCACTTTCTCATCACAGTTTTTAAAAGGCACCAGAAAAATTGCCTAATTAAAAAGTGCACCTTTAATCTTTCTCAAGCATGTTTCAAATGTGCAGCAGCAGCGCCCTACCACAGAAACAGTATTTCCGAAAATAAGGACAGATCTTCTAAATCCGTGGTGGCACCTATTAAGATGATGAGCTCAGAAACACTGAAGTGCATTAAGATTTGGAGTTTGTTGACAAGTTTGGTTTCATCTACTCTATTAATACATGAGCAAGAGAGGTCAAGGCAACAACCCCCATGGCCACTGAAGTTAACTCATGAGCAACCATCCTAACACCAGCTCACCCTAGAGAAAACAGTGACTAAGGACCACACAGAACCTTCTTCTATAGTGAGACACAGAAATACTTTCCACAGAATTTTTTTCTTTAGCAATAATATTTCAGAGTGCCTTAATATCCAAAGTCAGGTACTGATTTTATTTCTAAAGCATGGAAGCAATTGTTAATTAAAACAAGAGAAGATGAAAGTTAAGTAGCTTGAAAGGTACAATGTGACTGACAACATTCACAGGTGTCCTTAGCAGTGTGAAAAAATACAGTGACAGGCAAGCACCAGCATCACCTGTTGCCCAAGACACTCCTGGCCTCTGAGCACATAGTGTGCATGTATTTTCAGACTACTAGAGGGTTTTTTCTATAATATCATAGACATAGTGATAACTTCAGCTACGTCATTCTTCACCTTCATTTTCTGAAAATAGTTTTGTATATTAAACCACAGTGTGACTCAAGGATTAAGTCAAGCCCAACCTATAAAAGAAATGAAGCATCAGTAATTTGAGGTGACAACTATAAAATTTTCTTCCTGCAAGCGATGTCTAAATCCCGAGTAGTACCTCTACCCACATTACACTGGCTTCACAGAAATCAAACCTTTACCCTATACACATACAGCTTCATGTACTGAATAGACAATTTTTTTACATCAGCTGTTTCTATGGAAGAGTAGGAAAACCAGTTCTTTTTAACATCTGTAAGTCTCTCTGGTGTCTCTAAGGTGCTTCAATAAAGATTTATTCCTACAAAGCTTTTACAAAGACTGCATCAACAATAATCCACATGAGGGAATTAATCACAGGGTTAATTAATGTTCTGAACCAAAGAGTGGTATGGCAATGTGACAGAATGTCTTACTGTAACTTAATTTCATTATTTAAATGGAGACCATGGACACCCATCAGATTTCCACCCAGCTGAAGAAGCAGGAGAGCAGCTCTGACATGCAAAAGCACAGTCACAGAAATGCAAAGCACTAGTACTCTCACTCAGCTGACTGTTCATACACCTTTGAAGTACAGATTGCTTTTAAGTCAAAGGCTGATGATATTATTAATTTATTTTCAAAACACCTTAAGAACACACCACAACAAATGTGACTGTCAATGAGCACAGCAGCACTAAAATAAAAAGCAAAACAAAAATCTACCAAGCCAACTAGTCATCAAGGTGTCACGACTATCCCCTGTCAAATGCTAACAAACATTTTTCTTCTTGAATTTCACCAATCACTGCAATTCAAGGAAGGAAAAATAACTCCAGCCATTCTAGAGCGTCACCTTGAGTCTGACCCTCTTGTTTGGTCATGAAGCAAATTCTCAAGGTGAGTTACATGACTGCACTTCACTTGCTCATTTCAGGAGCATTTTCTATACTTTATTATTGTGTAAGAGACATGGGCAGAGACAAAGCAAAGCTTCCCAAATAGCAACATTAGGAAACTATTAAGCTGATCAGATACAAAAACATGTTGAATTAATGATGTCTCCTTTTTAATATCCTAATAGCATTAGTTTTTGTAAAATACTGTAACCCATTTTTCATACGGCAATTTGATTTTATAGGTTAATTTGAAATCTTCCAGCAAAGAGTAAAACGTACTCCCAGCACAATACACATCAATGAGCCAATTCTAGGCGCTTTGCATTTCGATAAAACTTACCCTGGGAGAATATCCAAGAAGTTTTTAAAAAGCCAATTAATTTAGACTCTTGAATGAGAAAGGTCTATACAAAGCTTATACTCTGGATCATAAAAGGTAAAATGTTTATCCAAGGACAAATGGAAACAAATAATGAAAATCCATTGACTTCCAGGTTTACAACCTGTTCACTCAGCTGAAGAGTTTCAATATTTCATCCAAGATAAACAGCTATAATATGAACAGCATGCTCCAGATGTTCTATTCAAATTACAAAAGTATCATTCAGCAGAACACAAGCTGGTCCTGAAACTTTCAGTGTGAGGCCAGTGACAGTGGGATCATCCACATTCATGAAGTGACTTGTGAGCATAAGACCCTGCAGTGCTTGGGGAAAGCATCAGTGAAGAACCTAAGGCAACAAGTGCTGAGGCACTCACTCGGTGCTTCTGCAGCACACAGCCAACAGTCAGCAGTGTGGCCTGCTCACTATCAAGGTGGTAAAACTGCTAGTGCAGAGCTCTGAAGAGCTGTTACTTTCCTGCTTCTCCACCCTGCTTACACTTCTTGGAAAAATGCCCAGAGCAACTGAATATTCACAATGGCCAGTATGAAGGACAAAGCTCCCATTCATGAAGTACCACTGAGCTGTTGTACAGCTCCGTTTTCACAGCATAGATTTCAAAATTCCGACATAAGCAGCAAGAATTCTTACCCTCCAGAGCAGCTATACTTGAAAAATACAAATATATTACACCTCTGTGTCACTTTGCTAATGGTCTATCAGTACTTTGAAAAGACTACCTCATTTGTGATCCTAAAGAAACACCCAAGAGAAAATTCAGTGAGACTACTGTACATATACCTGTCGAAATAGTGCTGAATTAAACTTCACAGATTATTTCAGAAAAATAAAAGAGAGAAAGAGAGGGGGAGGAAGGAAGGAAGGAAGGAAGGAAGGAAGGAAGGAAGGAAGGAAATAGAAAGAAAGAATTAATTTATCCCTGCCAGGGAAAGAGCCAGGATAAACTTTGCCCAGTCATTTGACCATTGTTTCACTTTCTGAAAGTTCTTGTGGAACACTACTTCTTTGTATGTTATAGAAAAGTTCCCTTAAACTGTTTTTAAAAATCTATAGCTGTCACAATAAAAAGAAGAATAATCAGTGTTGCAAACACCAGCCCATGCTAATTTTAGCAGCAATAGAGAGAAGCCTACCCGATACAATAAACTGCCTTATCTTGAAGTTGTTAGCATATTAAATGCACAGACAAAAAAAACAAAACAAAAAATACCTGGTGAGCTCTTCTTTAATCTTCAAGGGTTCATGTGGGTAGAATTTCACTCTAAAGCACATGGTATATGGTGGATGAGCTGAAAAATTATGAAGAAAAAGCATGAGAACAGTAGAAAATAAACATTGCCTCAGCCACTCTGAAGGAGTGACCTCAAAGAGTCTTACTAATGGTTATTTTAGGCAGAGATTCAAACAAGAGTAGTAAATATTATATGTACTCTATTTTGGAGTGGTTTTTTTTCACCAAATGATAAACAGTAAAGCAATGATAATGAAACAGAATTGAAGAAACTATTTAGTTAATGAAACTAAAGACAATAGAGTTATTTCTGTTTCCAGTATTTGATAAGACTATAGTACCTAGTTCTGAGCAATGGTATCAATACCAGGCATGATGTTCAAGAGAAAAGAAATGGGGGAACAAGAAAGGGAAAGGGGAAAAGGGAAAGGGGAAAAAGGAAAGGCTCATAACAACAGGAAATATTTCAATTTTGCAATCAGTGTCTCTCAAGTATTTTTATTCAGATCAAAGTGCAGGTGTAGAATATTCTAGTTAGTTTTAAAATATTTTGGTCTTGGTACATTCTCAATCTACACAGTCAATTTTAACTGTCCAAAACCTTGAAGAGATGGTACATGTACAGCAGGAAAAGGGAAGGCAGAAGAAAAGGGGCAAAAAATTACAGAGAAAAAGGAGGATGACACCGGGTGAAACAGATAATTAATTTTTTTATTGTAAACTTTACCAGTAATTAGTAAGCTAACAGAACATTTTATTGTAGCATATTCTTAAGCTTACCAGTTAATAAGCTTATATAAACTGCATATGGTAAATAATTCAACAATCATGATACTCTGCTACAAGCTACTCTGACTGAAGTACTTACCTTTATGCTGCAGTGTTCCAGAAACATGTGTCTGGATACCACACAGTTCCATGTGATGTACAACAGCAACAGAAAATAAAAGTGCATTCAGTCTTTTGCTATGATTGCTATTTTTTTGCAGGCTCCACTCTTCTTGAAGATAAAGGAATATTTTCCTCTTTCAAGACCTCACATTTGTACTTATCTTAAGTACAGTCAGCCTCAACAAAAACTTCTGATTTCACTTTTTTTTTCCTTGTTGTAATAACTAACCATATAAGACACTAGGAGGAATTTCAGAAGGGATGGGAGTGGAAAGATGAAAAGTATGGGGGGGGAAAGAGAAAGCAAGTAATCAATAACAAACAGAAATGAAGAGGAAATGAAGAAAGAAAAATAAGCCTTAATTGTTCCCTAAAGATGGTCTGAATTTTCACACTTATCAAATCTGGACAGGCCCACTGAGGGCTAGAGAAACACTCTGTTTTCTATGAGCTTTGCTGTCTTAGATGTGACAGCAGCATTGTCTTTCAGTGACTGGAAATAGGCTGCAGAACAGAAGACATTATGTCTTCTCTGCCCTGTAACAGCAAAGTAGAAAGTAAAGTGAATTCACTGTCCCAGAAAGGAAAGCAGCCATCCAGAAACTCACTAAGGAGTCATGTTGCCTGGACAAAGCAAAAAATAACTGAAGTCATCTGAAATGGTTCTGTCATTCCTCAATAGCCATCTTAAAACTAAGCAAGGGAGAAAAACCTGTGCTGTTGGAATACTGTTCCCGTTACAGTGTGTGATAGAAGAGACAACCTGTATTAAACAAGCAAGATCTCTTCCACAGGAAAAAAAAAATTACTTCTAAATGTTTTGGCAGATTCAGAATTAGTTTGAGCTTGAAATGGGGATGCAGAAATAAGAATAGCTAATGCATGGCTCTTTAGGGCCCTAGCAAATACAAGCCTACTGCAAGAGCCCAAAATGCATCGAATTTTATCCAATTTTTTGGATGCCAATAAAAAAAACTGAAAATTTGTCAGTGGTAAATATGAAGATAGAAAACAAAGAGTTATATTAGAACAGTCCCACTCCAGCAATATATGGTAACCACATAAAAGTAACAGCTGCCCTATATGCAAAGAGTATCTTAGCAAGGAAAGGATGGCACGCACTGTTTTATAAAAATAGCCCACATTAATAGCAAAGGTTAAAGTTGGAAATGTTTTACTTGTAGCAGAAGAACAGTATGTGACAGAAGCACACACCAATGCACAGAACATTCAGGAGATTTGTCAAGGCAGCTTAAAGCCTATTTTGCCAATCTTTTCCTAGACTCAAGCTTCTGTAACAATACTCCTCCTCAGCAGTGCAGCAATACTATACAAATCTGCTGCAGCCTGCTAAGCAAAGGTCCCTTCTCAGCATATGCAAGAATGGAACAAACACAACTTTCAATTCGAAATGTTAAAAAGAATTTGAGCCCATCCATCTAATTAATCTCTGGAGATAAGAAGGTTCCCTGCAATTACAGAATGAAACAAGATTCTCTTTTTCTTTTTCTGTTTCTTATTCTCAGTTAGAAAACCAGCCATAATGAACATTTGAATGGGGAAGGAGAGAACTCCCAAAGCTATCCAGTTTACTCTCCATCCTAATTTTAAGGTAGCTCATAAGCCTAATGCTCTTCCAAAGACGCATTTGATGATATGTAAACATTTAGCAAGGCCTTTGTCTTTTAGATTTTACCACATTGGAGAAACATACATGAGGACTTAATGTTCTCTCATTGGTTTGTCACAGTGGAAAGCAAGACAGACGTTGAATTTTATCAGCTCAAGAGATGTGATTTCTCAATTCCTTGAAAGTAAAATTACTTTCCACCTCTTACATATTAAAGTGGAAACATTAACAACAAACTTCCCCAAAACAGAGCAGAACTTGCAGAAGCACATTTTATCAATACAAAACTAGCAAGCTCATAAACAGTTTTTTAATAGCTATTTCTTATAAGCATTTTCTTTCAGAGGGGTCCTTTATCTTTCAGATAAGGAGCAGCTGGCATAGAAAAATGCCCAAGGCTCTCTCAGAATTTTCTACCATCAGAGTTCAATTTCTCACTAAAAAAGACTCACAATTACAATGATTTCAAAGGACTTTAGTGTGGAGAGTAGTACTGAGAGCAAACTCCATTGCAGTAAGGCCATTAATTTGCCCGTTTATATGCTAAAATGTTAAAATTACATTCATAGCCCCGAGAATGCAACATTGCAGAAAACTTCCTGCATCTCTCCTTGGTGTTACATATTCTCTGAAGTACAGTATCCTACAAAAAGTTAGTGAAATTTAAAAAACAAACAAACAAGAAAAAAAATTACACTCAAATGGTCTTCATGTTCACTAATGCTGCACAAGGATCTCTGGGGAACCATAAGACATATGCTGTTGTTTCCATATAACTCTTCCCTTACCAGATGAATCAGCTGTTTATGCACACCCCTTGCTGGGCATCCTTAAGACAGACAGAACATTACTCAGTGTTTTTATGCATAAGGGATACCTGAGCTATCATAAATCTCAAATTATGGTGTCTCCCGCATTGCACTCATTAGTTACCAGATAACATAGGGCCAGGTGGATTTTTGTCAGCTGTTTATAATAATGCTTTAAAATGTATTATTAAATCTTCATGAGAATCATAGATATAGAATACCCAGCATTAAGATTAGTGCCTGAAGGATCCCACAACACTTCCTGTTTTCATTGTACACATATTTATGAATCTCATGTTTGATTTAACTTTTCTTTACATTTGTACTCAGATCCCCTGGTTCATTCCGCCTCCTTTCAGATTTTAGCACAGCATGAGAGATGACGGAAATTAATTTAAAAATTCCAATGACCTGACACAGGAGAACATCCTTTTAGCATTACTCTTGCAGATCAAAGAATCATAGAGTGGTTTGAGTTTGAAAATACCTTAAAGATCATTTTTCTCCTGCCATGGGCAAGGACAACTTGCATTAGACCAGGTTCAAACTTGACCTTGAACACCTTCAGGGACAGGACACCTACTACATTTCTGGGCAACCTGTTCCAGTGCCTCACCACCCTCACAGTAAAGAATTTTTCCCTAATATATAACCTAAACCTACGGTCTTTCAGTTATGCAAGACAGCAAGAAAAACATGCAAATTCAGAGTCCTGCACATCAGAAATTATTCTGTTCCACTGTCATCAAGAACAAAACCCACATATCTGGATATTTCCCACTAAGGAAGTTACAGGAGAGCTGCATCTTACTACACAGAAAAATCTAATCAAAAAACTGCAAAAGAGAAAGTGCATGGGGAAACTCTGTTCTTTACTTTAACATCAGTGCTGATGTGACTAGGGTTTTACACTACAACATTCCTAGAAAGAAAATAAGCCATAAAAAATGTAAGATGGCCACATAGAGTACTTTACTATCACCATTGAGGGGAGACTAACAGTAACATGCAACAGTAACACAAAAACATGGAAAAGAACAGAAAATTTATTTTAGAAGTTCTTTATCCTGAATCACAAAGATACAGCTACCTTAGGCAATCTTCCAGAGAGTTTTCCAACACACTCTTGGAAGCACACTGCTTGCAGCTGTTGATCATGGGCCACCAAGTGGCTTCAATCCATACAAACAAGATTGGCAGTGGTTCAGTACATTTCTCAGAAACTAAATTTTTCCCTCTCAGGCAAAATTAGTGGTAAAAATGACTGAGGGGCAAATTTAGATTACACACCGTGTTACAACACAAACATTAAAATGACAGTAGAAAATGCAAAGGTAGATGATGAAACAAAAAAGATACAATGCCTTCATTCTTTTTGTGTAGTGCCAGAACACATTTAAATATGGTTTTTTATGTAATAAGACAAAATAAAAAACATTTTGGAAGATTCCTCTTGTCATATCCCAATGTTACTACAAATGAATTTAAAGTATTTTTTTCCAAAGCTAAAGAAATGAAAATGATAGCACATCACACAAGAACCTATGGAGATTTCACAGCTTCAAACATACAACATTCTATTCTGCAGACTGAAAGGTATTGTTGTCAAGTTGTGAACTCTGTACAACCTAACTGTATAGAGGGATTACGCCTGCATGATTCATGTACTACTGAGGTCCATGAAAGCTAGTACCTACTAAAGTATATATTAGAATACTTCTACCAGTCAAACTTTTTCTGCTCGAAATATTTGTCAGTATTGGGTTTCACATATAAACACGCTGAAAAACTTGCTACTGTGCTGGAGGAAAAGGAGGTTCCCCACAAATAGTAGCTGAGCTCAAGCAGACAGAATTTTTGAAATTTTTCTGCATGTATGCAAGTGCTTCACAGTTCTATGTAAATCTAAGCATTCAACTGAATTTCGGAGTTTTTGAATCATTAGTATTATTAGAGGAAATTACTCACCGTTTTCTGAATTCCTTAATGCAAAGAATTAAAAATAACATCCATCTAATGTAGTCACTGTGAGTAGCATTCTGCCATTTCTCCCAGAAGTCACGCATACATAATGTATATTCTACTAACCAGTCACTTCATTGCTTCAGTTTTTACACTTTCCACCTTTTACTAAATTCAGTCCTCACTTGTTCCACTTGAGACTGGGATGCTTTGCAAATGAGTATCAATAATTTCTTCTTCTGGGTCTAAACCTTTTCATAGTAAACTGAATGTTTTCAGATAAAGTATGAGTTAAACGTGTGCCTTTAGAAATTGTTTGGTGTTCTACATTAATGTAGCCTATTTTTAGAAAAATAAATGAAAAGGATTCTATGCCAAATTCTTTCAAAAGAAGTCCTTGAAACCTATGCAAGCATAATCTACATGGATTACACACATGAACATAAAATATATACATAGTGTTATTTCTTTTCCTTGAAGGGTTATTGTACCAACTAAAGTCCTTCATCTGTGATATAAGATAAATTTAAGTTACACTAGTATTAAAGGTAAGTAGCCAGACACATAGTTAATTCAAGTTCTGTGTCCTAAATCTAAGGCTGGTAACAAAAATCCTTTGTTATTATCTCACTCTCTTTTGCAGTTGTTCTTAAAACCTTTTCACCATGGTAAATAAACTCATGCTAGCTGCATTTTATTTTGATTTTTTCTCTATGCATTCATTTGTCAGGTTTTAGAATTTTGATTAGGATTCTATCACAAAAGCCACAGAAGTCCTCTGATGAGGCCATCAAATCACTACATCTGTTGAACTCATGGACTACCATCTGTTACATACAGGCAAAATCTATATGCAGAAAAAATTGTTTTGAATAAGTCAAAACATTCCTGGTGCATCTGTTGGAAGAGCTCCTGCATATGTTGCTATGCAAAGTGCAGCAATAGCCCTCATGCTTTGTTGGGTAAAAGCAGTGATACAAATGCAGCTTAGAGGATACATTCAGGAAACTCTTCTACTTTTGATAACACATTGGAAGGAAGAAAGAGATTAAAATAATTTGCATTTATTACAATCCCTCTGTTCTTCCCTCTTTTCTTCCTTCACTAGCATTGCTGAGGAGCACAACTCAGTTCTAGCTTGACATCTACAAACTTAATTTTTACTGGATAATACTTCAGCTAGTTGAACACGACATATAACAGTTCACACGGAATACGCCAGATATACGTGTGTAGGTGTATATACACGTGTATGCACGTGTTGCAATATATACTATTGCTGCATTAATGGAAGAATTCCTTGAAGTATTCCACGTAGTGCAGTCAACACCCTGCATTAACTGGTTTTGCATATTAGGCAATCTCTCAAGCCTCGCCACATTTTAAAGCAAATACATTATCTCCCACACAAAAGGCACTTTGTACTTATGCTTAAAACAGAAAACTGTATACAAAAAAAAAAAAGAGGATAAAATTCTCCTTCCTTTCATAAACTAAGTACATAGATAGATAACAGGTAAGACACAACTTCTATTGAGCTATGTGAAGTCTCCAGAACTGCCAAGTGATGGATAAAAACTTCTGCTGCTGCTGCTGCTGCTGGATAAAAACTTCTGAGTACCAAAGTAGCTGTTTCCTGAAGAGGTCTTCACACTTTGACTATTCAGTGGAAACAATAAGCCAGACAGTAACATTTCCAAAATATAATTAAAATAATACATTCCTCTTTTGAGGACACTTTTTAAAATAATGATCATAATTTCCCCCTGCCTGTGGCAGAAGCTCAGCACTTAGCCCACAGTACTTGAGTTTGCTGGACGATAACAACAATCTCAAGCCAATGGTCACCATTTTCAGGAAGCAAAGGGCAGCAGGAAGAAGGAAAAGCAGAAAAGACCCAGAAAAAATTGCCACACACAATTTTTATTGCCATCTCCCAGTGGCTGATTGTGTCTGACTGAAAATGAGAGCTGGAACATACAGGTTCTCCCAACACATCTGCCACCCCACATGTCTGCTGGTCTCTTGCTCTAGCCTTGAGCAGTAAGGAAAAGATGCTGATGTGCAGAGCACTGTGAGATGGTGAGATCAGGGTAGCGTGGAGTCTTTAGGACTCCAGATAGGACATGAAGACCCTATTTGCACAGAGAAACAAATGAAGCTTATTCTAAATTTCTGCATGGAACCACAAGAAAACCTTCAGACATATAAAAATGAGTTTAAAAACATGAGGTCTCAAGACTTACATTTCATTTGCTTGAAGATGGACTTGTTGGGCTCAAGCCAGTGCTGGAAAGACAAAGCAGAGTGCAGAGGTTAATAAGGATCACAGTAGACAAACATATCCTTGTAAATGTATATGGTACCAAAAATGGAAATTAGAATTTTTGTTTCACTGAGACATACATAAATGAGGAAAGCATCTCCATAATGGAATTGCACTGTATAAGCATACTTGATATCACCAGTGCCTGTAAGATAGCTGTAGCTGAGATAGAAAGAAGAAAAATATTTCAAAGGTTCATTTAAAGGGGACGGACTCTAGTGCTCAGTTTGTAGCAGACACTTCAGCCTCATTCTTTCAGCCATTTTTTTCAGAAGAATGATCATATAAGGCAGTAAGAAAGACTATTCAGAAACTTTAACACTCTCCATTAGTGTTGTCTTCTACATTTCTTTTAACTGAAGCATGTCTAAGTACTGTATCCTCAAGTCAAAACCCTCAGAACACAAGCCATTGTTCTCTTCTAGCAATAACTAAAAATCTGAAGGGAAAAAGAGTGCACTTTTCCAGGAAATGTAAACAATATGAGCAGCCAATGTACAACATAGAAGAATGGATGCTTATCAGAACATGCATGACTTTTCAGGAAAAGACTGTTTTGGCAGGAAAAGTTTCATTTTTTTATCCTCCAAGAAAATAAACTCAGGTGCTTCTATAAACAAAAGTCAGGCTCACATTTTAGTTAAGAGCCTTAGCACATCCCCTGCTAGCACTAGCTGACCTGCTCAGGAGGGTGTTTTGTCAGACAAAAGAACATGCTGATATTCAAGTGCCACTTCTGACCACAGCCAGCAGCTTTTGCACTAGTATTTTTCCTGTAAGCAAAAAATCTCCACAGTAAAATGAGATTTGTGCTGCAGAAGCAGCTGGTCAAAAAGCACAGCATTCAGTTTTAATAAGCATGCTCAACACTAGAAGGCTTTGCACCAAGGGGTTTCATTTTTAACCCTTTCATCCTAATTCTAAAACTCTTTGGTCAACTCCAAAAAGAAAACTTAGCATTTATTAAACCATATGTAATACATAAAACATCCTACATGGGCTACCATTTCTTCTCATAATTTTTAGTAATTCTACTACAGAGAAAGGCCAGGAGTAGATATTTTGTAGGAGTTGTTAATAACTGACAGAAAATTATAACTTTTAAAATTATGACATCTCAAGAATTCAGATGAAGTCAGAATAACCACAAATTAGTTTTCTGAAGGAGAACTTTTGACTAAACAAATACCTGGGAAAGAACATTTTCAAATATCTGCAGTTTATGTACTATGGTTGCTGAGAAACTCCTGCATATAGTTTAAAATAGTATTGGAGATAAGCTCTGCAACATATTTCTATTTGAAGCTCACTTATCACTGAGAGACTGACATGGAACCCTGGTACAAACACAACAAAAACCCAACACCCTCAAACTTCAAACAACAGCCACAAAAAAACCCAAAAACTCTACACCATTTATTTACCTCTTCCCTTTTCCCAGTATCTCTCTATTTAGGGGAAAAGATGAAAGAAATAGAATTGAGGCAGCAACGACGGTTTCACTGACTTACCAGAAATATCTAGCTCATTTCATTCTTTTTTTAGATCATACATATAAATTATTTATATGTTTCACTCTGAATAACGGGGGGTGAGAGTTGCTCATGAAAAGGTAAAGACAATCTGATTTAAGAAATCTTACACAGCCTGCAGTGGTTTATAGATACGTAATCCAAAATTAATTCACAGATAGGAAACCAGTCAAGACATACAGATATACAAGTGCACTTTCCTTAACCTCTTCACACACCCACCCCACCTCCACTAGGATCAGGCCAGTCCTAGATGAAGATTCAGACAGCAAAGGGGAACTTGGACAGTGAACCATGCTGTGCTGCTCCCATGAAACTGAGAGTTAAGCGTATTCACTATTTTCCTCTAGTGGAAACACAACACAATTTTCTTGATATTTCTTTTTGAAATACCAAGCTGGAATATCAGTACAGACCAGGTCCGCATTTAGACCTGTTTGAAAAAGTTAATCACTCACTCTAACACAAAGTCAGTAGTCAAAAAAGCCAATTTGCAAATATAAAACCGTCACATTAACCATACAAATAATGAAAGAAGAGAAACATGGATGAAATTCCTCAAACCTCCAGGAACGCAGATTTACCTAACACATCCAAAAGCAAATATGCTTCTCTAGGAACTGACCTTCATGGGTTAAAAACAGATTGAAAAGACACTGAGCAATTAAGCAATCTAGACTTTCACATGGAGGTCATGGAACTGACAGGCAGTTTTTACAAGCTCAGATTTCTGTTGCGACCTTCTGTTGGAAGACTGCAAACGTGTACACAATTCAGCTGAATCTTCCAGAAAACTGAAGAGTTACTTTATAATTTGTAGAAATTTTCAAAGACACAGCAATTAGGTGCTTAATTCTCTCGGACTGTCAGGGGAAGATAAACACCTAGTCATTGCTAATACTTCTGGAAATAGCCACCCCTATATTTGTTTGCATATTCCAATTTGAATTTTAGGAAAGATTTTCCCCTGAGTACTTATCTTTCAGCCTTACAGCATTGACTATTAATAATTAATACCTGTGCCTCATCTCTTCTATACAGTATCCAAGCTATATTTATTCCAAGATTAATTGGCTGTTATAGTTAGGACCAGATTACGATTCCTATAAATTAGTCAAATGGTTTCTGCAGAAACATTAAATTGAAAAGTATCTCATTATCCAAAACGCTTTTTTCACAAAACAGTATTTTTTGAACAATTTTATGGAAAAAAAAGGAAAAAAGTCTTAGCTGAAAGGGAAACATAACAGTTTGAGTTATCTTGTCAAGATGAATTTTAGAAGCATTTTAAATGTTCAACTGCAAAACAATGTCATTGATACATATGCCACACTGCCTTGCAAAAACTGTCCACAAACATTTTCAAATATTTATTGCATGGAGTTATTGTACCTTTTTTGGTACTTGATAAGACTAACAAAAAACCCAAAAAAAACTAGTCAGATGTAAAACTGGAACTAGAGACAGCAATCTTATACTTCCCTGCCAGCACTAAAATGTGCAAATCAGGGAGAGAAAAAGACTCCAGCAATTTTATACAGTTTCATTTCTGTCTGATGTAATTGACACTGTAGTCCATAAAGGCTGCTTTAATTGGATGATGGCCTACACCTTCAAACCAGCTTGGCTTTATATGTGATAGTACCTAATGATCACCAGAAACCATTCCTGCAGAGGCTGAGCCTCTTGTTTCGTAGAAAGCATGATAGCAACCTGGTTGCAGCTCAAGGGGGAAGAAAATATTTTGATCCTGATCCGGCTAACAAATTACCAAGCACCCTGAGACAAGATTCATGTTCAGCACTACTAATTTCTCATCTCTTCGCCAAAAGAGGTTTCAGTAGCTCTGGGTATCTCAGTGGTCAGACAGACGTCCTCACAGAAACAAAAGGAGAAAGATCCACAGAGATCTTGAAGGTCAATCATGGGATAGCTGAGTCTCGGTGCTTCGAGTGTCAGTGGTGAGTAAGCCAGCTATCATGGATATCACTTTTGATGCTGGGGTCCTAAAATATGCTGAGCATTGCCTTCTGACTAAGATTTTGTTGCAAATGCATGCTGTGTTTCAGACTAGAGCAATTTTTACTTTGTAAATAGAGCCTTCACCTCTGATCAGCCCTTAAGTGGCACTGAGTAGTCATTAGCGAGGCCAGGTGTGTTCTTGCTTACCCACAAATGCTGAGCAGCTGATGTGATATCAGCTTTCACAGCAAAAGTTCAGGGTGAACAAGGACACTGTGCAAGGGTAAAAGCACCATTCTAGAAAGTCAGTATAACTCCACAAACACTGATATGCCTTTAATAAAAAACACTTCAGCCTGTTTCAACCTGTTTCAAACGAAGCCATTCACTGAGAAGGTCTGAGAGGACTGAGTTTGGCCTTGATTCAGCACAGGTTTAAGCATTTTAGAATAAGAAACAGTGAGAAAAGAGGACTCAGTGATAGAACCATAGAATGGCCTGGATTGAAAGGGGCATTAAAGATTATTTAGCTCCACCTCCCATGCCACTGACAGAGGTACCTGTCATGACACCAAGCAAAGCTCAGAGCTTCCAACCTGGCCTTGAACACTTTCGGGGATGGGGCATCCACAGCTTCTCTGGGCAACCTGTGCCAGTGCCTCACCATTCTCAAAGCACAGTCTCTCCCCTCTTCTGAGCCAAGAGGTTTTCGATTTAGTCCCTGTGTTTGCAAGAGGAGCAGTTAGGAAGGGACAACTGAAAGTGGCCAAATACCATGAATATTTAAATCTTGCTCAGCAAGAAACAGTTAGCCAAATGCTTGCATGTGCATAAGTAAAACAAAATCAGAAGAACCTGCAAGTTTTACAAAAATATTCAAGGCAAGGAATGGATTGGAAAACTTTGTCTAATTGGCAGAAAAGAGCAGGAGAATAGAGATATGAAACACTGCTAGAAAAGTTAAAAAAAAAATTTATTTAAAGATCAATCCTATGTTAATATTGAAAATGAATAGCTAAACTTTTCCTATAATGAAGAGCAAAATCACAGTAAATTTGCTTAAAAGAAGTGAGTTGCATCTGGTCACCACCTGCCAAAAAAAGACACCACCCCACACCCCCCAAAAAATAGTAGCTGTATCCAAAGCTCATGGAAGCTCAGACAGGGGAATTAATTAGGGGTCCACTGTATACAGACATAAGAGATACCAAAGGTCCCAGAGTACAACATGAGTTTCCTTCTTCATGCCCTGAGGCTAATATAATTTTTTTATGGCTTCAAGAACCTTTATACCAAGAATATTGATATTGTTCTGCTGTAGCAAAAGAGCTGCTCCTCTGTATTTTCTTTCAAAATCAGGGCACTGAAGCTATTTAGTGGCATACTAAGCAGGAAGAAACAAGGTACGTCACTAACACCAAAAATTAATCTGATCCAGAAATAGTAACATACACTGGAACAGAACAGAATCATCATTTGTATGATTCTGAACTGGAATTTGTTAAACAAATTTCCAGTCTATCACTGCTATATGTTGGAGTAGCTGAATTTATCCTAGTGTCTACATCAGTTGAACATCTGGCCATAAAATCTGCATATATCAATGTATGCATGAGCCACCACATTCTCATAGACAACAGGTTCCAACTGATGGGAAAAATCTTTGCTTTTAACAATACATCTGGCAAAAGTATTTCATTTACAAGTTTGCTAATCTTCACACAGGATACTTCAGATAGTAACATTTCTGCTGAATTAAGTGTACATATGTGTGTATTCTCTTCACACTACCACTCATTTCTGTCAAATTTTTGTTTAGTACATAAATGCAACTCTGCTAGTAAAAGCAAACTGCCATTTAACTCAGCATTTAGTCTCTGAAAATGGCCTGAAGCAAGCACTTAGAAAAGAACAAGAGCAGTAGCTCCCATTGTTCTCGGTGGGCTTTTTCCACCAGCCTCCACACAATTTGTTTGTAAGTCTTTGTAGACTTTCACCAATTTGTCTAAACTCCCATTTTAAAACATTTTTTTCATATTTTTGAGAGCTACAATGAATTTTATTACTGGCTATGGTTTTTAAAAAACTATTTCTCAATACCAGTTGAGTTTAGTTTATATTTAGCTTTAGTTTATATTAGCTTTATAGTTCATTTACGTTAGAGTGTTTCAGTTCTGTTTTAAGAATTACAGGGCAGCCTTTCCCTGATCACCCTCTCCAAGCTATTTTATATCATATCTTTCTCTCTCATTTGCTTCTGCTTGCTCTCTGACTCTCCCTCTCTCTTACTCATTCTCCCTCACTCACCTCTTTTCATAGCTGTATTATTCTTGTCTAATCCATCTCTGGATGAAACCCATTTCTGTTAGATATAATTCTCACAGCCTTCTTGGTTCTTTTTCTAGTTCTACTATATTTTTTTTTTAACTAGCATGACCTGAACTGGATAAAACAAGCAGAGTAGCAGCAAGATTTCAAGCAAATGCATTTAATTTTTTGATAACTCTGCCCTGGAGGAGAGGTTTGTATGCCTGGAGAAGGATTAGAATTTGTATTAACCTATGGCTCAGTCACTCTAGTGTTCTGCCTGTAACACTTCTGCTTTACCCCTTCACAGAGACTGGAAAGTTCTCAGACAGATCTCTTGTCATTGCTGTATGGAGCATTAAAACTCATTACACAAAAAACATTACTTCATTAAACTGAGGCTGCAAATTATCTGATGTGTCTTTCTGCCAACCTTCACCACCCTCACGTGGGACTAGGCGCACATTTTTAAGAACATGTATTAAATAGCTGTTGTTGCTAAAGCAGAGATCAGCTGCACCCAAGACTTGCTGACGCGCTCCGAAGGTTTCTGTGATGACGAACCGCTGTACATTTTGTCTACAGCTTCAATTATAAACAGAACTGCTACTTCACAATAAAGTAATTCATTACTGACAGACCAGAGGTTACACTTCCCTTCCCTAGTAAATATTTGTACAATGCTGAACTACTGAGGTTGTAAAATTAAACAGATATTCTGTCTAGGTGAATTGTGACATATTTTAGAATACAAATGGGTCTCCCCACCACTATTACTAGTGAAATAAACATGCAATCTGACAAAAAATCTATTTTTTGTGTAGAACTGTCAACAAGTTTTCATCGTATTTAAGCTTGAAAACAAAATGGGAATTGTATCTGCAACAGTTCTTAGGATATTGCCAGACAGGCCAACAAATCCATAGTGTACAGTGTCATCTTTCTACCAAAGCACCAAGCCAGGCTCTGTGCTCTGGAAAAGTTAGAAAATCCCAGTGTACTCAAAGCCACCACTCAAGATCAGCTGCAGAGAGGGAGTGTACTCATAGTTTCACTGATTTGCAAGCTTTATTTTCATACTGCCAGATGTACAAGCACAGAGCTAAAACCACTGCACTGCTGTGCTGCTCCCAGACAGCTCTGCAGCACACACACATCACAGAGCATCTCAATGCTTAAGTGTGATTGTGATCTCAAGCATTTCTACAGTGACAAGTGAGACTTCTTAGCTGCTTCAGGGTCATACAAAGCCTTTTCATGACACTTCCAACCTAGTCCATGGGTAGCTCCAAGGTATTTCTGTCTAACTACCACTTCATACTTTCACATTCTAAAATAAAATCAGAAGCATGTGCTCAAGTTGTTCCACTGGGAGTAAAAAAAAAAAAAAAAAAGGAAAGAAGTATTTCCAAGTTTAAATCATTGCTCAGGTGCCCTCTTGAATGGACTTAAAGACTATATTTCACCACACTAACATCTTCCTGCTGTTCAATCTTCCCTTGTCCTCAAGACCAACGGCCTCTTTCAAGAAGAAATCCACTTTAGAGAAGATGCTGAACAGCAGCTGTACTGTATCATTCTAGTCTCATCTTGTATCAGTCCAAAAAACACAAAAAAGCTGCTCAGTCAAGCCATGCCATTCTGCATGTCCTCATGTGTAAGTGTGACAATTGGCCTCAATATAGTATCTAGTATTTGAAAAGGTACCAGGAAGTATTTCCTTGAGTAGGAAAAGCAGTAACAGCTCATCCAGGCATGTTTCCTATTTGAAACTACTAAAAAGTACAAGCTCCAAATGATGGTTTCTGGGTTCTTACAGTGTAGCTCTATCTACCCTCCCAAGATTTCCTGGGTTGAGTTTGCCCTTCAGTGTTTCCCTCAGTAAGAAGAATAACAGGATTCTATCCACCAATGTGGCAGCTTATCTTGATGAAACCATACAGGAACTTAATATTTGACAACTATACAGAATCATAAAACCATCAAGGCTGGAAGATGCCTTTAACATCATCCAGTCCAGTTGCTCAGCACTACCACTGTAACCCCTCAACCACTAACCCACATCACCCAGCAAAAGATCCAGAATCCTCTTGAACACCTCCAGGGATGGTGACTCAACCACCTCCCTGGACAACCCATTCCAATGCCTGAGCACCCTAACAGTGAAAAATTTGTTCCTTATATCTAATCTGAGTCTCCCCTGTGTCAGCCTAAGGCCATTTCCTCTGTCCACTCACTGCAGGTGTGGTAGAGGACACCAGCCCCCAGCTCACTACACCCTCCTTTCAGGGAGCTGCAGAGAGCAATGAGGTGCCCCCTGAGCCTCCCCTTCTCCAGACAAACAAACCCAGATCCCTTAGCCATTCTTCATAAGAGATGTTCTCTAGTCCTTTCATGAGCCTTGTTGCCCTTCTCTGGACACTCTGCACCTCAAAATCCTTTTTGAAGTGAGGAGCCCAGAACTGAGCACAGGATTTGAGATGTGGCCTCACCTGTGCTGAGTACAAGGGAACAACCACTGCCCTCATCAAATTTGACCAAATCTAACATCAGTGGTTACTACAGTTTAGAGTCAGGGAGAAAGGCAATGTGATCCCACATAATTTTCTCAGAAATCCACATGAAAAGTCAATATTTAATAAATGAGCACTAGGAACTCCTTTTTTCTCAGTATCATTAGACATAAAATAGCATACCACATTTTAATGCATACTATTAGCACACTACTGACATTTTTGAATCTACCCTAAGGCAAAGTTTCCCCAAAGGTACATCCAAACATGATACTAAAAGATACAATATGGTGTAGAACCTAGGATCTTTTACTGTTACCTCAATTTGATTTTATTGTCACTGTTACTCTCCCATACACCCAAAGATATAAAAGAAGACAAAAGAAGCTGCCTTCTGTTAAGAGTGTCTTCCAGGGGGCTTTTTTTTTTCTGGAATAGAAAATGGAAAACTGTAGAAAATTTTTAGAAGTTTAAGTATGCCCAAAATATACACACATGTTTATTTATGTAGTAAGAAAGGATTATTATATAAGTGGGGTTGGGAAGAGGATGGAATACATATTATTACTTAACTGAAAAGTTACCTATAAAAACACCAGCTGTTTTCCCACATTTCAAATTTTTTTCCAACATAAGACAATTAGCTCAATTGTCTACACTTTTTACAGCCAGAAATTCTGAATGTTCTAAACAGAAGTCTTGGAACATTAATTTTAAGCATCTGAAATATTGAAACAATGAATCCTTTTAATTCTCAAATTCAGTCAAATATTTCAATACTCCTAAGTCAAAATGCTACTTTTTGGTGGCATACTCTACATTCAGAAGACATTTTGATTTAATTAACCCTGGTATGTTGCCCCCTTGAGCTCCCTCAATAGATTACAAAAAGGAATTTTTTTGTAATTTTTGAAAAGATTACAAAAAACAAGACTGCAAATTAGCTTTCAGAGCAACCCTAGAACCTTTGCACAAAAAATAATATATATTAATAAGATGGAGGCAAGCATCACTGCTAGACTAAATGCCAGCAGGAGTAAATCTGCACATTATATATATATATGTGTGTGAGTGTGTGTGTGTGTGCACGTGTGTCTGTGTATGTGTGCACTATATAACAATATTATTATTAATATAACAAAATATAATATAATAAATATAGTATAATATAACATAATATAATACTATATTGTATAATATTATTCCATATAGCTTAACTATTCAAAATAGTCAAGAGTAACTCATCAAAAGCCAGAATTAAATGCATGATTTTGGCACTTTCATTTGGAACCACTGATATATATAGCCCTTTCTGTGCAAACCCAGAGACTATGCAGTCTAATATAAACTACAGCAGAGGAATTCAGCGCTTCCAAGAAACTGGGCAAAGCAACATCCGTTGTGGACTACAGACATCAGAATCAATAATAACTCTCCTAAAAAAGGTTGTTTCCTTGTTTCACTTCCTATTACATGTTGTTGCCTAGTCTCTATCTTTGCCAATGTTTAATATAAACTCCTTCCATAAATTTATAGAGAATTCCCTTAAAAATTATTTACAAACCTACTGAAAGATTTTGCCTCACTGCCTCTGTTGGGAATGTCTCAGACTACCTCTGAAATGGTCTCTCTTAGTTCTCACTAGCTTAAGAAACCACCTCTCTTGCTTAAACTTTCTTTTTCTTTCTATTTCACATTCTGATAGATGTATAACTGTATCTTCTTAGCTTTTGTTTCCTGCACTAAAAGGGTATGCCCTTCTTAATATCATCTCATAAACAAACTCTCCATTCTCCTTATTTGTCTAATATGCCTTCTTCTCTCTTTCCTTCTTCAGTTAAATTGGTCTTTGTTGAATACGGATATCTAGATCAGAACAGCTGAGGTCTCATTAGAGTGTAATGATATTAATACTTTCTTGCAAACCAAGTGTTGTCTTTTACCATAGCCACATAATGCACTAAACCCAGACTAGTCGACATTCATTTTATTCATTATCCCATGTCACTTTATTTGCTTTGGGGCACTGAAGTACATTTTCACACACATTGTTAACTGGTACAGCATGAACTATCACTTTCCTTTTAAGTGATTGTGCTCACTCAAACCACCAGATTTAACTTCAGAAAGAATCTGTTTCTGGATTCCTCCTACTGATCTTTACTGAGCTACTTGTTTGTGTTTTGTAACGCATCTCATCAACCCCTAAAAATGTTCTGCAGAAAATGTGTTTGCCTTTCTCCTTGGTGGGACCTCTAAGAATTACACTGAGACTTCGAAATTTCTTCTTCAAAACTATAAGTAGTCTTATTCCATGGAATTTTGAAAATTTCTTCTGCAGAACTATAAGTACTCCTATCTGTACAGTGGCTATAATCATATGACATTTCTCCTATGACTTCACCACATCTTTACTTGCTACAGCTTATCTTCATAACCACACACCAAAACAACTACTGGGGGGTTTTCGTTAAGCTGAATTTCAGGCATCTGAGCTCACAACTGCTACAATACAAAACAGTGGGAAAAGCTATCACATACCTCATAAATTCAAAATCATAATTTCCTCTAGTTTTCTACCAAGCTGCCCTGGTTTTGGCCAGCACAGAGTTAACTTATTACAGTAACCATGAGGAGGCAGAGCCTGGAGCTGTGTGGGCATCTGGATTACTGTATACTACCTCACCTCATTGCTGGGGGGCAGAAGTAAGGAATTCTTGGGCTTCCAGGAAGATGTGAGTGACAATAGAAGATACTGAATATGAAAATAGCTTATTTTGAGGAATTGCAACTTAAGAGAAGAATGCATGTTGTTTCAACTCATCGACAGAGCATTTAAGTCTGTACAAAGAAGTGTCCTTTATACATAGTGGCCTAATTTGTGAGAGAGTTGAAAATAAAGAAATAATACCTAATTAGAGAAGTTATCCATATCCTTAATAACATGAGAGCAGTTGTAAATTCACACTTAAAAATACGTGTATGAAAAACATAAGTTGGGTAAGTCTGTTTAACAAAATCCAGCTGAAGAGTGGACCAGCTGATACAAGCCAGCATACCACACAGGGTGGCTACAGTATTCTTAGCTGTGGGACATAAAAGGAAATGAAAACACAAAATTTTTTAGGTAAGAACATAATTTTTTTTCTCAAATTCTCCTTCACTGTCAGCCAAGAGAAAATTTTAGCTTCTGTATAATCTTCCATAAACTTAGCACTAAATTAGCTGTACTACAAGATGTAAAACCACAACTGTATAGCCAAGATTGGTAAGACAGTTTGGCAAATCTAGCTAACAATATAGCTAAGAGCTCTTTGAAACATGGGAACCACATAAGGTGTGATATAAGAGACACCACAATGGGTTTGGGTATTTAGAGGGTTTTTTTTAAGTGTCACTGTTTTAAAGTATACTGACAAAAAAAATTTAGGGTTTTTATTTTAAAAAATGTCTTTACTTCCATTAAATAAAATAACTTTTCTATAGCCTTTTTTGAGTCACTGTCAGAGAAAGGCCCAACAGAATTAATTGTTTATTAAGTCTTACGTACTTATTGACCAATCTAGTGGCCCACCTAATTTTCCTCTCAGTTCCAACCAGGTGAACACCTCTATAATTTTTATGATTGTGAAGAATTAAGAACACTGATCAGAATAACTGCTTACTATTTTCACTTCAAGATGGGGATGCACTGGAAATTATTGGTGCAGCTTTGCAAAGCTGTTGCAATTCCGTGATGTTGAGCTGATGGTGATACCCCAATTGCAGTGATTTTTGACAGAACTAATTATGGTACAGCAAGAAATATCCAGCCAAATGGGTTTTTTTCCTCTTCATTCACAGCAGCTTCAAACTGATGAGTGTTTCCAGAGATTAAATGTCATCATATGTGCCCAAGATACTTAGAGTCATACCTCAGTCTTAATCTTGGGACCAGCAGGACAACACAGTGAAGAAGCAGGTCTGAATTTCAATGTCTGAGGATTTTTGCTTCCTGTGTTGACCACTTTTTCCTACTCTCATACAATAAAAATCACCTGAAGCCAATCAGAGGGTAGCACTAGCAAATCACCTATAAAGTACAACATACAGAACCACCTAACACCTAGGAGAGATGAATAATTACTGTACACACAAATGCCTAAAGCATAGGCCTGAAAATTTTATTGTAGAAATTGCAAAGATGCTTCTAGGGAGAACCAACCTGAAGAATCCCCCACAACTTGACAAATCATACCTGTTTTGAACAGATTTTAAGTCCACCCTCTGATGCGTGAGACAGAATGACTGCTTTTGGCTGATAAATTTAATGGGATTTCTACTTACATATCCCAAGAAGCATACTCTAAGAGAAAACTAAAAAGCCCAAATTCCAGAGCACTGTGAGTGCCTAGAGCTACTCTGTGCTAAGTCTGAGTCATGCCTATAAATTCTTTTCTAGTTTAAGTGCACAGAAGAACTACACAAATCAGAATATATCAATTTACCTGAAAATAAATACATGAACTGAGGAGATAATTAATTTAAAAATGCCACTTTGGAAACCTCTACAGATTATGGCCAGAGTACAAATCCTCAGAGATACATAACTCCATTAGAACTTACAAGCTTATTGGAAAAAAAAAATCAATTTAGCTTTACTTAAAAGCAAATGTAGTCAGATATTATATACATACCCTCTGCTTCTCAGGGTCAACATATCGAATGCCAAAGTAGTCTTTTTCCAGCAAGCTGTAATAGTTGCAGATGTGATCTATAAGAAACTGACCTTTTGTTTCCCTCTGTAAAAAGATAAATAAATTATACATTATGATGAGTACTCTGAATTCACTATCTACAAAATTTATTCAAAATGCCAAAGAACTGGCACATTAAATTTGTTGTTATTCAGATGAGGATAAGGATTTAACCATTTATCTTCTCTAAAAGATGCAGGAGGCTAATGATCAATACCCTACCTGCACATTCACAAATTTCTTGGTTAGGAAAATATCATTACAACCTCCACCTCAGGAAAACTCATGCTGCTCTGTTAGCTACAAATTTATAATATTTAATAAACTACTAACAATTATATTTCTACAGATTCTATAATGGCATAACAGATACTCATTTACACATAGAATTTCAAAAGAGTGTGTGGTTTTTTTGTAGCTCCCAAATTTGCAAGCAGATCTGACAGTGAGTATCCTACTGGATCTTTACACAGTGCCCACAGCAAGAGAGATCTGATTCTTATTTCCCTTAATTCAGTCAGCTCTACAGTACAAAGAACAAATGCCCAAATGACTGAAAGAGAGATTTTTATCATTGCGTTGTCACTGGCTGGCTATGGCTTTATCAAATCTTACTGTTACACGTGGTATTTAGCTAACAATACCATTCTAGCTTTCTGCTTTCTTTAATCTCAATAGTGTGTTTTGTTCTCCTTTACCTACTGCCTAATATGGAGATCCTACATGACTTTTCACATTTCTTATGATCCAGCTAATGTGAAGGTTCACGTTGGGTTTTTTTCTGAATTTGTGTCTGATTTGTGTCAATATTAACATGGGGCTAGAGCTATTTTCCTAAAACAGTCCACTCCAATCATACAAAGGTGCTTCACTGCATAGTGGTGTTAGGTCTCTGCATTTTTTTCCCTCTACATGTCTACCTTGGTCCTGCACTGAGACTCCTCTGCTGTGGACCAGGTAGTGAGTCTCTGCCCTTTGCTGACATGAAACAACTTGAATTTAGCTCTTTATTGTCTACTGAATGGAAACTACACAGGACATGCAATCACTTTATATAAAAATATTACTTAATCGTTTTTCTCCACCCATTCCCTGAAAACATTAACTCTATGTCTTGTTGAAACTCTCTTAAAAAAGTTAAGAGGCAACTTAAGCCATAAACAGCATGGCAAGCAAAATTGAAGAGATATCACTTGTATATCTCAAGGTACTTGATAAGGCTGGATATTGTTAGCATCTTCATTTTGCATAAGAGAAGCTGAGGCAAAACCAGCACCATGACCTGTCTGAGGTCAAACTCTAAATGGCAAAGGAAGCAATGGCCTCGGCGCCACCACTGTCTGGTGAGAACTACTGCTTCCCACAGGAGAAGTAAGACATTCTTCAAGTCTGGAGAGTTAGAAAGTAATACAATCCGTGAACTATATTTTTGTTTTCTTATCTCTGCAATTAATAAGGAATTCTGACGTGGATACGGTTGCTTGTCTTTTCGTACAAACAGGTAACTAAATAAAAAGCACCCTCAGCTAAGGTACTGACAGAGAACTGCATTGCCCTTCCTGCATGCTGAGGCTCCAGAGGACACAACCTTGCCTGCCATGGGGAACTTCTGTCCTCCCAAATTCACTTCCAGCCACAATGGAATTGCTATTTTATCTACAGATTTCTTTTTCCTAGATGTGGGGGCCTCTCTGTCAAATGCTATGTGTAAGCCACGTGCTTCCACTGGTCCTACCTGTCTCCACCTTCCATCTCCACATATCTATGTCCTGTACTCTTCCACACACTCCTACTTGCCCCGAGGTATCTCTGCCTCGTCCGCACCATGGTACTTCCATAATTTGTTTTCCTATTTTTAAACAGCCATTGTCAAAGGATGTTAGCGCAATTTGTCTGCTCTTTATGTGCTCATGCAAGGTTATGCTTTGCATCCTGCATTGTTAGCTTTTTCCATGTAACATAGCCACAACAGTTTTCCTTCTGTAATTGTTTCCTTCCAGCCTCGAGACATTTAAAAATCAACTTGTTTACTGTTAAGAGTCATTAACACATACACTGACATCTTTTTGTGCTGTACATAGTTACAAGTATGGGCGTCCTAGTGACAATACAGAGAAAACTTTTCACAAAAGGAAAAGTCCTATCAAGACTGAGAACTACAAAAGGAAAACTGTCAATCTCCCTGTGGCTGACAAAAAAAGGTCTAGACTATACAGTCATATTTCGATGAACTGCTTTCTAACTTAAAATCTTGTAAGTGTCTGCAAAGTTTTGTCACTACAAGAGACCGCTGAAATATTGAAAAAATTGCATGGTGACATTTCATTACAAAGGCAGTAGGAAAAATTATAAATACAGATGTGACGTTTAAGCTGGACACAGTTTTAAGATGAATCTACGACAAATTAAATAGGACTGGGGAATAACAGCTATTAGATGACTCAGGTAAAATCAAACATGAAAACAGATTTTACTGACAACAGTGTACAAAATAAACCCATTTTTTAAAATACTGGAAATGAGGAAATTAGACTAGCCATATTTTCATGTGTTAGGGTGTTACAGGAAGAACAGTCAGTAATACAATCTTCTACAGCTACTATAGGTTCACATTCTCATCTATTAATTTTAAAAACTCTTTGCTTCTGTCACCTAAATAATCACAAGATTCCGGGTTCCTGAAGAAACTGATAGAAGGCTAGAGCACATATAATATTTTTAAATCCAGTAACAACATTCCCTTTCTAAAAGGAATTGATGCCCCAGTTTTCTTGCTTGGAAGACAGTCGATGGAAACAAACCAAACAAAAATGAGCAAAAAGCCTCCAAGCTAGATTCATGCTCTAGCAATCTTTAAGCCTGCCACATATAAATAAAAGGGACTAGTTAATAATCTCACCCTTGGTTAGTATACCCTTCAGTTCATTCCTAGATTTTTAAAAATATTCAAGATGCACAAAAGTGGCTAAATTGGAACATGCATAATGTAGTGAGAGTTCTTGAATGAAATTATAAATATTCCACTATTAAAGCTTTCTAAACACCTGAAATTTGAAAAATCTTAGATCTTGATTGATACACAGACAAAAACACTTGATGTGGCACACAGCACATCAAGTTCTAATTCCTAATAGATTGTATGGCAAGAAGGATGGGTGATGGCTGTTATTTTTGTTTTCTGCAAACAGCATACATAAACATTTTCTACATTTCTCTAATAATGCTTCAAATTCTTCTGAGCTTTAGAATCGAATGAGCTTTTTTAATCTATTTATTGCATATTACTACCTTTTACCATACTACAAAAGAATATATTAAAACCAAATTTCATTCTGATTTGTGAAAGAATATGGATAAATTAAATTAAATTAAGAACTGCCAATCATGCACAACAGAGCAGAGGAATGGATTTGGGTCACTGAATAATGAATATAAAACATTGCCTGAGATTTCAGACGGTTGCCATATAGCTTTCCAATTAAGTGATCCTTTAAAAAACAAACAAACAAACAAACAAAAACAATCCTTGCACTTTTTATACCAAAAATGTACTTTGCAGCAATTCAGAAAAAATAATTTTTTATTACATTTCAGAATGTTTGTTGGAACATGAAAAAATTGCATAATAAAAAAGCCATTATTTCAAACACCACTGAAGAATGTCAGCCACAAACAACAGGAATCTGAAAGCAAAAATCAAGTCACACATTAAAAATTTTCACAGCTCAAATATTGGATAGTTATACCACCGTTCACTGAGAAGTCATTAACTATTGCCCATTATGGAAGACATGCCAGAAACAAGAGTCATAAAAATGTGTAAGCAAGAGATACAAAATGTCCTGAATTGTAATCAATACATTTTTTGCAATGAAAAAAATCATTTTAAATAAGCCACTTTTTTCCAAGTCTATTCATTCATATATATCTGTCTATCTCAAATAAGAGATATTTTCCTTCAGATTTTTGTATATTTTCCTTCAGATTTTTGTGACCCGTACAATGACTTTAAACAAAGTCCTATAATGTAGACATTCCACACACTTAATGCAAAAATTTGGAGATTTCTATAAATAATTTGAGGAATGACTTTCTGATTGGTTTAGGCACAGGCAAGATGAGTGTGTTTTTACTAAGGCTGCACTTGACTATCTGACCTTAATACCACTAAAATCCCACAACAAACCCCAACACATATGCAAGGGATATAATACCATGTATATGACAAAATCCCTGAACACAGAAGGTCAGATTGCAAGTAACTGTTAAACTCTGCTTTTTAAGCTGGATCAAAATACTCTTTTTTATTGAAACAAACATGTATCAAACTAAACAAGCAGCTGTTGCAAAAGAATTAAGCAAAACAGGATGTTCTCCACTCCAAGAAGTCATGAAAACATGATCATGCATAATCTCCCACTAATGGGCTCACAGGACAACCTGAGTTTGTTCCTTAGCTCTAGGAACTGAGTAATAAACTGCAGAAATGCTTCATTTTCCCTACCAGACACTCTTATTACAGCTGCCATCTCTACATCTCCACAAATTTACAACTGAGTAACCCAATTCCTTGGAAATTTCTCTGGTATACAGAAACTTATCCAAACAACAGTCTTTGTCACTCTTGAGCAGTTTAAATCTAACACACTATCCCCACCTCATGCTTGCTCTGGGGATTTCTTTTTTTATTTCCACTTTCTTGATGCAACTTAAAAAGCAAGGCAGAGCGCAACTTGTTCTACCAATTTAACGATTCTCCGATGATGTAAAATGAGACCAGAAAACCTTTGTTACTGCTTCACAAATTTGAAAGTGAGAGGAAAACTATTTATAGCAGTTTAAGACCTTACATTCAGTGAAATGTCATCCCTATTTGCATTTGCTTCACTGTGGAGTTCTGTGTCTATTTATCTGAATGTCGTCACAAGGAAGAGCAAGAGTCACAAGCAGATTAAACACAATGTTTCTGCTCTGTTATCTAACCACTGAAGTCCTGCCAGCTGTGCTTATCTCTGTCAGGAAGCCACTGACATTACTAAGAAGCGTGCAGAGTCATAAACACAGTATTTATGTTTACTAGGGATTTCAATCCTCATCCCATAAGTGTCTTTACTTGTGCAAACAGCTCCCAGCAGTGACCCTGTGTGTAAAGCTGGTCACATACTTAAGTGCTTACTTAAGTGCAAAGCCACACACACACTACAAAAACACACAACAAACAAAACGCAATTAAACCAACATCTCTGTTTAAATTAATGGAAAGTCAGGCTGTCAGGAAAGGCAGGCACACTGCTTGACTTCGTATGCTTGTTTTCTTTGGTGTGAAATGCATTTTGAAGTTCTACAGATGTAAAAGATTTAAATATGTGTGTTGAAGAACAATCATGATAACAACATAGAATGAAAATCAACCCAGTAAAAAAAATGGACAAAACCACTGTGTCTGTAAAGCAGGAAAAAAAAAAAATTTAAAAAAAGAGGCATCTTTACCCCTTGAAAGCTGAAAAAGATAGTTGTGTTGACAATACTTAAGAAAAATTACAAAAAGCAACAGAGCTAAACTGCATCTTCCACTGCCACATCTCACATTTTGGACTTTTCTTCAGACATCCTGTACCATTGATGAGATTGTATTTCTTCAAGGTTTTTCATAAGAGAAATAACTTGAACCCAAACAGGCACACATCTTCCATTTCATCAACAATTATTCCATAGTTCAGTATGGAGCTAGCTCTTGTACGCTGAAGTATAGCTGTAAAGGATATCTGGGAGCGAATCTCTGCTCATGTCCATTTTTTAAAGAGCTGTCATCACATCTGCATTTGTCTCCAGTGGCACAGCAAAAAAGTTCACTAAAGCATCACTACTGGACTGGGATGTGCCCTTGAATGAGACTCATTTAATAACAAGCCTTTGAAGCTGAATAGGGAGGAGGATGGAGGGCACAGAGAAGGAAGACAAGTAGGCATCTCCAAATTTCACAGTATCTTCTAGATGAATTTTCAAGCCCTGCCTGAATAGCAGAATCTGGAACAGAACCCTCATTCTGCAGCAACCAAAGTCAGTGAGGTGGAACAGATTCAGTTCCAACATGGCAAAACTGGGCCAGCCCTAACCCTGACAATCTCCAATGCCCTCTGCAAATTTCTTATGGCTCTTTGGATTTATTGGTTCACTAAGACTAAAAATGACAGCAAGTACCCTCAAGACAGATATAGTGACAAGTCCTTCGCCATTTTTTGTCATCTTTGGACACAGCAACAGGACTATGTGAAAATGTTTCACAAGAACAGAACATTGAATAATGTCTTCAAAATATAAACAACAAAAATATACCTGTTTGATTCCTCAGCTAAAATTATATAGCTCTATAAAAGGAACTCCTTCCTTCCATAGTCAGCACTCTACAGTATAGTAAATACCATATAGCATTTAAAATACCCTGTAGTATTTTACACTACTTCAAAATACACTGGAAGTCCAGTATATAACATTTAACTGGAAAATCTTCTCAATTGTAAGAAGAGCTGGATGTAATTTACTATTTTTATTGTTGTTAAAATTCCAAAATAAAAAAAAGGCAAAAAACTTACGCTGAAAAATCACCCAGATGAATTGGAACACTTTATTTTAGAAAAAAATTATTTACCACAGATTTTTCATTTGTTAACAGTAAAGAATTAATTTTATTTCTACAAGCCTGAAACAAAGGGGAAAGGGCCCATGATTTTTAATGAAAGGAGCAAAACATGACATTGCAATAAAGTGGCTGGCATTTACTTAATTATAATAGCCCTCTTCCATGCATTATTTTGTATTAGTTACCTCTTGCAAAATATATATTTTGTTCTATATACTAGTTAATATTTCTATATTAATTTTTAAAAAAATATATCAACATTGTCTAATTCTAGAATGCGGGAAAGGAAAAGTTTTTTAAATCTGCCTCTGAATACATTTTTTTATGCATTAAAGTATGTGAATAGATGATAGAAAACATTAGAGAGTAAATGCCCATTCCCTTTCATAAGGAATTTAGCAGTAAGAGTGAAAATCTTTGCCCACAAGAATGCTTCATGCCTGAGACACAATCTACCCATACTCCTCTAGTTTTAGAACTCATTTGGTAACCTGGAATGGGTCTTTAAGGACATAATTTTAACAAATATATCAGTCTTTAAAATCAAGTTTCTAAGGTCTTAAATATCAGTTGAGTCCCAAACAATAGATACTAATAAAGAAAACTAAAGGGAAGAGAACTCCATAAACCAGCCTTTATTTACAGTATCTTTTGGGCAAAAAATATACAAATACAACTTAAAAATAAAGGGGAAATGAAAGAAAAAGAATAGTATCTATGTTGGGAAGAAGAAAAATAAGGGAAGGCAATTTCAAGGCTGATTGTGTGAATGCAGCTGAGGAAGTTCTATTAATCTCAAATGAAACTGCATGCCTAAATGTACACAGCACTGCAAATTTACCCACACATAACTGTTTCTGTGAGGTCCAAAACATGCTTGTTAAATTCCTCTTATGTGCTAACTTGTTTGGAAAATTAAGGGGATCATTCGAGGTTATTTATTTTTCTTTAATTTGCACTATTCATTTGCAACAGATGGACAGATATGTCCATAAGACAGCATATTTTCATGCTCTCTTAAATTAGAGGTCATTGTATGAGGATAGGGGTCAAATAATAAAATATGAAGAGGAAAAGGAGAAAATTATACCACAGAAAAAAATCCCACAATGCCAGTCCCATGCAATGAAAACTTTCCTGAAAGGAAACTGCTATGGAAAATGAAGTGTATTCTACTACATATAAAACCTGGACAGCAGAAGTGAAGACAGGTAACAGCTTTCACACAATCAGTTCCTGACCTCAGTGATATTCTGCAAGTGAGCTACTCTGACCCATCAGTAAGTTATAAATTAAAAAATTAAATATTTATAGTTCACACAGTGCAGCTCTCAGAAGTCTCCACCAGTCGGGCAGGGAAGCACTGAGGAAACCACAAGAGCCATATTCATTTACAGAGCCCATCCTCATTTTCTGTTGTGCACATGGGCATCACTTAGCCATTTAGGTTTCACGTCCCTGAAGTGTTGTCCTGACAGAAGGCTTGGAACATTAACTGCTCGCTTCTGGTAACAGCTTCCATTAGCAGCATTTGTGATGCCACCTGAGGCACTATTGATTTCTTAAAAGGAATTGAATCCTTCTGTCAACAAATCTATCGTTTTATTCGATATTCAACAATGTTCAGCAAAGCTAACTCTGCTTTCTCTCTTTCATTTCTGACATCATACTGCATCTAGGAAAGTGGAATAGAGATTTCAAGAATGAGTTCTCAGACCCCAACTACAAAGCAACGTAAAAGCCAAACAAGGGTTTTAATAAAATTACCTAATGTCCTGCATTAGGTGATGGTCAACAATCTTCCCTTGACCTGAATCTTCTCAGTAACTTCAAAAGACCCAGAAAAATGAATACATAATCAAAGTACAAATCCAAGTGCCATTCTTGAAATATGCCTTTTTACACAAATACATAGCAGTGTGCCTTTATTTTATGAAAAGAAGTATTTTTAAAAAGAAAAACATTCAAAAATACTTCTAGCCAAACAAGACACTTCCCTGAGCACAGGCAGAAGAGAGACTCAATATGCTACGACACAGCTTACTTAAGTTGCCCTCGGAAAAACAGCCAGCTGCTGTTGTTGCAAGAATGCCCCTTCACAGGCACATTTCAGGGCTCAGCTGAATATATTGAACCCTAACCATGGAGGACATGCAGGAACAAACACACCTTGGCTTCCACACCAACTGGGAGAGTATGACCCCAGCAGAGAAGGGTGGCTTGAAAGAAGCTATGAGTAGAGTTGGGGAACTCCTCCAAGCCCTGATAGTGGCACCTCAGCTGGTGTCCCTCATACCCCTCTCAGCTTGGGGTTATCCCTACCATGTTTCTCTCCTCTTATGAGGAAATACACCATGAATTCCTGCAAGCATGGTATGGGATGTGCCTGCACTGGTGGGAGGAAGGGAGGAAGAAAGGTAAGAGCATGGATAATCCCTAGAGGGGATGAATTAATGCCCATTTGAAAGGCTATTAGAGAGATGTGAAAGGCTAAGAGCTTACATAATGAACAGAATATATGGCTACATATTACAGAAATTTGATCCATCACTATGTGGATTATTCCAGAACCAGAAATCCAGCTGTGTAGTCAGTGGTCTGGCAATATCGTCTCTGGAGTGAACCAAATCACAAGTGGTGCAAATCACAAATAATATCTCCTGACACACAAGACGGTCAATCATGGTGATGAAGTCAACAGCTCTCAGTGAAACAGCTGAAAGTGCAACTCATACACTAATCTGATGTGATAAGGGTCTAGATAAAAACTTTTGGTTAACTGAAGAAACCTCACCATGCTGTGCACTTGAACTCTGAGACAGACATACCATACAATTACATCATTATGCCCCAAAGGACACCTCTCAGAAAAACTACTGTGGATCTTCCAAAAAGTATTTATGGAAGAGGGTGAGGATAAAAAAAAGATCTCCCACCTTCTACTAATTTTGAAGGTCAACACACATTTCTTTCAATTACTCATCTTACTCACCTGCCTCAGGTAAGTAACTCCTTTCTATTTATCTTTGGTAATATTTCTGTATGCTTAATCACTTTTCCCATGTGCTTTAACTGCAGAAATTTTGTAACTTCAAGGATCGTGTTGGCTCGTTTCCCACTCAGCAAACTGTTTTATTCCTTTACTCCTTCAGCAAACTGAAAGAATAATTTTACAATAAGAAACTATTTCCAAATTGCTCAACTATAGACACATATGGTTAAATATATTTTCCTCTCAGCAACAATTACACAGAAAATAATCTTTCATCAATACTTTTCCGCCCCTCGTAATAATCCCAGCTGTTAAATGCTTGTTTTGAAGGAAAACAAACATTAAATTTATGAGATTAGGCATTCAATCTTCAGAAGAGCAAATTTATGGTAAATTGAAAACACTGGAGAAAGAAGTCCTCCAGAAGCATTCCTCAGAAATGGCGTTTACACCAATACACCCCAATGGTGTTTAATAAAAGCCAGTTATTGGCATCAGAGGAGGAACTCATTCTCTGTGTCATACAAGTTTTTGTCTCTTTGCCAAAGAAAAAGTTCCCAGCTCACATTTTTTTTCTGTAGTGGGGAAAGCTGGATTGATTTTTTTTCTTTCTTTGTCTCTTTTTGGAGGTCTTTCAGTCCTTGAAAGATACACAAACTGCCTCATTAGCACTACCTAAAATAAAACTTCCATTTGATAGCATAGCTAGAACTACCCTTGCATTTGTAATCATCACCTCACAAAATTACAACTATGGTCTTTTTTTTTCACTCTTTTAAGAACAATTCATAAGAATCCAGATATAAAACAAGTCTTTCTGAATCTGTTTTAAATATCATGACAAAAGACACAATACATTATAGAAATTCAAATAGAGGACTCTACAGTCTTTTCCATTAACTACAGCTGCCAAAAAAGAAGATAACAAAGCAATACATTTTACAGACCCCATAATTGTTCACCTTTACTAGACTTCACTTTTCTCCCTCACTGTGTCAAATTCTTCATCTTTCTGTCATGTGCCCAGACTTCCCGTTACCACATATTCAGCAGAGCTCAAAGGCAAGTTGACCTCGCTTTTTACTGTTTCAGTAATTGGTCTGTTTTCCACATTTTTCAGTCATGGAACATATTGACACACTATTAAAATGCATCCTTTTTGACTAAGGTGGGAACCCATCATACTTTTTTTCTTCTTAGCAGTAGTTACTCATGTATCCCTTTTAAGATCCCCTCCCCCAAAATAAATCCTAGGATGCTGCAAATATTTCTTTACATCTAGTAAATGGAAAGCAAAGCCCTGAATTACATACCAAATGACAACTCACTTTTCCCAGTGTAAACTCTGACCTTACAGAAATACTGTATATGTCTATTCAGGACAAAATTTACTGTCTTTGATATTTATAAAATTTTAGCTCTCAGCTGAAACTGAATGAAAAAAAGAGGGCCGAAAAAAAGACTACATAATTTGTGTTTATATATTGTAAGCTTTCTGAAATGTTCCACAGTGGCTGTCATTTGAGGAAGGCATTGAAAAGTCAGTGGACGCAGAGGATGTTTATGCATACTGATCAATTTCCCTCAGGGACCTGTATTGCCTGTTACAACTGAACAAAAAACCCATTAAAACAAGAAGACGTAAGATTATGCTTAACAGGATCACCTGCATTCATTTTACTGTGTGTAGTAGCAGCAAAGAAAGCCATACAGTGGAAGCTGCATTCTGTACACAAATGAGGACAGTTCTCCTAAGGAAGCCCAACACTTAAAAAAAAAAGAACGGAAATGTGCCTTGTTAACATGTATTTAAGCATGAAACCAAATTTTTTTATACTAAGTCCTGTTCTCACACAGGTGGTTATGGGGTGGAAGGAAACTTGGCAAAAATTATAACATACAGTAACTTTCATAAATAGATAGTATAGGTGGTTCCTTATTCTCCTCTAAGTGTTGACAACTGTGCTGGATCTCTTGCAATTTGGTAGCAAACTAAGGCTACATTCTCCTCACCCAGATCATCTATGTGGAAAAAAAAAATCTTAAAAGTCTCTTAAGGAAGCACTAGATACAGTGCAAAGCTGACACGCAGATTCTAAGAAGCAAAGCTCTGACAGCTTTGTACCTGCTCTGCCAAAACTGACTGCAAAACCTCAGGATGAAATTATTTTATGATGAATGACTTTTTCAAAACTGCAGAAGTTACATAAATGAGCAGATGAAACCAAAGAAGAAAAGGTACCTTGTCTTCCAGCACAAGACAACTTTTTGGATTTCTCTTTCTGCATGACACAAAAAGAACTTTTGGGAAATAAAGTAAGAAACAAGCCAAAATGGAAATTGGAAAGAGAGCAATCAGACATTTCAGTGACCTTGCACCCTTCCTTGTGGGATGCTGCATGCATCTTTAGCCATATGCCCTAAGTACAAGAAAAGCAGTAAGCAGAAGGAAAGCAGAGAGCAGGGGAAGATCATTTGGATTAGCTCAGTTGGTTAGAGCATGGTAATGCCAAAATTGTGGGTTCATCCTGGCGTGGGCCATTCACTTAAGAGCTGGACTTGTGGGTACCTTCCAACTTCATATATCCTGTGATTATGTGATTCTCTGAAGATTTCACCACCAAGTGCACCCCTGCCATTAACCCAAACCCATCCATCTCCATGTATTGTCTGAAGAGCCTAAAGGAAAGGACTGGACTCAAAAGTCAAATGAGAATGCAGCAGAGTTACGCAGAACTGTATCAAAGACACATGAGACCCAGTAAATCAGAATATATTCCTCTAGAAAGATGAAAGATTCCCTCTCTTACAAGGCATTTAAATTTAAGTGCAGGGGTGACACTCTGCTCTTCTGCTGCCCAGTCTCACCACTTGGTCTTCTTTAACCCTTCCCAGTTCTGCCCATCTTCCTTTTCACCATGCAGTAGTGGGTGGCCAGCCTCAATCCACACAGGTAGGTAGCACATTTTGAGGTTCCCAGCAGCCGATTCTCTGAAGCTTTGTGGTTCTCACCTTCTCTCAACAGCAAAGAGAAACACAAATGTAAATGAACACCAGCTTGCATGCTCTGAGCATTGGTACATTGGGTTATAGGCATGGCAGAGAGCAGGCACAAGTGGACAGCAGTGAACAGCTATCACAAAGCACCAAACTAGTGAAGGACACAGTTTCACTGGATGGCTGAAAGGTGTTTCAGTAATTATAGGCATTACTACCTCTTTAAACACTGACCCCACTGAACCCCTGCAGTACATACTCACACATGGCTGCAGATATCAGTCTTGAAATATTTAAGAGTGTCTCATAGAAATGGCCAATAGATAAAAAATGCTGACCATTATCAGCCATTTAGCTCATTGAAGGCATTTCCTTTTCTAGCTTATACTGTGACTTTGCTACCTCTCTCACACATATGTACACACTTTATATATAAATAGGTAAGAAATATGCCAAGAAAAAGGACTATGGGATTCTAACATTAGAGAAAGCCATTAGATTATTTGGCTGTTTGCATAATTTGGAACATACAATTTTATCCAATTATTCTCATACTTGCCAGTCTTATCTTTTGTAAAGTGCAATAATTGCTTGGGTTGGTTTTTTTTCCCCCTACAGCATGTCTTCAGACAGGCAGCCAATCTTGATTTAAAGCTTTTTTAAAAAGAGGTTGAAAATATGCAGATTCTGCTGCTGGTTAATGCTACTGCATTATGAGCTTTACAAAACAAACTTGGAAAAAACATGCTGCAGTTGTAATGGCAACATAGCACCACAGAGCACCATAATTTCCCACAAATATTGCTACTAAAATAAAAATATTAAAAAAGTGATCTACCTATCTAGAACAATCTCTTTTGATCAAATGGATTTAATGAAGGACTATGATCTATTTGACAGCATTCAAAAACTGTTATTTTAAAATGTATATATGCTGTCATGTTTAATAATATTCACTTTATCACAAGCCAGAACACATTCTAAAGTTTTAAGCACAGCTTTTCTCAAAGTTTTAAAATACAGCTTCATCCCTATTTCATTGGGTCCCTAAAACAGATATGACCAGTCAGCTTGAAACATCATATTGGGTGACATTTTTTACAGAACAACAAAACTAAAGTCTTGAAATATACATGCAAAACAATCTATGGCAAATATCTTGTTCTTCAACATCACCCTTCAAAATTACACAAAACTTCAGCATCCCAAAAACTCTTCATGTACTGAGTAGCTGTGGAGATTATAGGTATCCTTTCTCCAAAAAAATTATGAAAGAAACAACAAAGCACTCAAAAATTAGGAAAATCTCAGACAGTAATCAGTTCAGCTCTCAAAACACACCAGTATTCCTGCACTGGTGGCTACTGCTCTGCCCTCTGATAGCTGATGCAGAGTTAGCACCAAGGAAAGAGTAGGGGGATGGATATCCTTTTTATTTTGGCACCAGAAACACCCTGTAAGTTCATGACAGACTAATAAAACAGAAAGCAAGTGGGCAGCTTGCCCTTGGACAGAGTTGTCCATTCCCTCTTCTGAAAACACAGGAAACCAGAGGTCAGCCCTGGCTCTATGACTGTCATCATCCTGTCTCACTGTGGCACAAATGCCTAACGTTACCGTGTATCAGGAGGAAAAACAGGCATGGCTCCTTCCTCCTGGCAGGATGAAGGGAAATCCTCAGAGCCATGCTGAATGCTGAAGCCAAATTTTATGTTTGTCAAGGTCCCCAAAAAAATCTCAGCTAAGGAAACTCAAAAAACAGATCCTGCTTACGGCAGGTGGCAATCCCATCCACTTTACACTCCTTGTGACCATTTCACTCTCCTCTGTTTTTGTTAGAACATCCTCAGCTTTCATCCTTCCTCATCTACCACTTGGAACTATGGGTTCTACCAGAGATCTTTGAAATGGCCAAAAAGCTAAGACAACAAGATTCTTCTACTGCAAAAATATTATTGGTTAACTATATTGGGCCACATGGGGGAGAAAAAAATCCCACCCTGACATATTAACTTAGACATTCCCATATTTTTTCAGCTTCTTTCTCAAATCACCAAATGAAAATATCACAATATTCCAAAACAAGTTGTACAACAGGAACAGAGCCCAACCTCTCAAATGCACAATCAGGTAGCAGCTGCTGTACCCTTATCTTGTTTCACATCTGTTAAGGGTGATACAGGGGACAACGACAGCTCCCATTATTGCATTAAAATTGTTGTGATATTTGATCTACTCCTGAAGGATTCATTTGCCATAAAGCTGAGCAAGAATTTCTGATTGAACTTTAAAAAAAAATTTTTACATGGAAAATATTAGCCCCAAGCTAAGGGAAGGGCATGCATGCCCTCAAAACACCAGAAAGTGAGAAAAGAAGCAAACACATTGTGTAAATACAGTTTGCTTTTCTTAAAAGACAGTCTTTCCATTTGGGGAGTGATTTGTGTATGCTTGGAAAAGAACAGCAAGCATGCTGTGTGATACGCAGCAAATGAAACAGTGCTATCAAAACGGTATCAATAAACTATTAGCCTTCAACAGCATCCTGCCAGGACTACATAAATGAGAACTCAACTCAGCTTTTCTCCTGAACATAGAGATATTAATCTATGTCAAGGACAAAGTTTCAGGTTTCCTAGTGCAATACTCTTCTGCCTACACCATGGAAAAGTAAACATCTAAAGGTCATTTAAATCATGGATTTAAATTTTAAATTAAAAAATTAATCCCTTTATTACAGAATTATAACTGATCTATAAATCAGTACACCACATTCCATTGGAATGGCTTAACAAGTCCAGACAATAAAATATAAACAACCAAAAACTGTTTTGCTATGAACATCAACATTGCTTTCAACTGCAGTTGTAAGGCAACACAGAAGACTATCTGCTGTCTGAATTCTACACCAAGTGTATAAATAGTCTTTATTCTGATAACCTATGACAAGTATCTGACAATTTTTCCATTTAATAAATTTTTGTGCATGGTAATCCAAAGTTTAACGACAAATTGCCTCATTTTAGTGAATCATGTTTTGACAGTTTTCTGCCTTACGACTTGTTTTCCTATCAATTTCTTTCTTCATGTGCAAAAATAGCTGTATTACACTCCTCATATTTTGATGTCTATTTTGCTACAGTAAGGAATAAGCCACTTTCAAACCCTATTTTGTTGTATTCTTCTAGCATTAAACACCCTAAATACAGCACGAAAACCATCTGTATTACTCAGCTTGATAATCTAATCATGCATCCATTCCATCCACTTAACAACAGCATTTCAGTCAGGAAGACAGTCTTGCTCCAGACCAGCCCGAACAATTAGCCCCTCTGCTGAGGGCAAATTCTTATTAACTTTTCATCTTAATGAGATGATTGTATCCTGGCAATGTGAAAAACCATAGGTATAATATAACCTCACTCCTTCGGAAAGGAGCTGCATTAAGGACGTAGGAGGAAATTTGTCTGGTAACAGCAACATCTCAGTTGCTACGACATACATGGAAAATATCTAAGTAATAAAGATGCATATTTGTTTTCATTTTAAGACCAGATTTATTTACTCAGAATGAAAAGGTACAGAGCAGCATCAGTGAATGCCAGAGCAGGTCTGCCCTCAGAAACACGACTAGGGAAATTCACTAGCTCTTTCCTAAATATATCCTAAGTTAATAAAAACCCTAATCTTGCACCTGCCAAAAACATGATAGGGCAAATAGAAAGGCAAACTGGAACCTTTCTTGCCTATAGTGACTTCTCAGAGAAGTTCAGTTAATTCAGGGTCTTATTCGGACCATTAGTTGCAGTCCAATATACCATCTAAAGCTTATATAAAGGAAATATGGACAACATTTTTTATCCCTCTGACAGTAATTTGCGTTGCAACCCAGGGCAGGGAGATGACTCCAATGCTGAGACAGTATTATACAGGGTAAAGGAAAGCAGAATTATCACAGAAAACAAAGGAGGAGAAGATTACTATGGGATGCATACAGCAAGTGACAGCTTTGTTTTGGTAGAGTTTATTGCCGCCGGCTCTACACCAGCTTTACCAGTGACACAGTGGAATGCAAAGATAGCATTCAAACATTCAATACTAACTCACTTCAGGGTGTGCCATACCTAAAGCATATAGCAGTGAGAGTGAGAGCAGAGTCAGCATAAAACAACATACTACTACCACCTCAGTAGCACCAGCTTCTGGGCCAGCATTCAACCTACTATGACAAATTTTTCACTGTTTTCAAAAAATGCATGTGTAAGAAGAACGTTGGTAAGTTCATCAAACCCTTCTAAATGAGTAAAGTAGTATAGCTAAATATACTTTCGATTTTCACGTTTAAAATACTAGCTGAAAATCTTACTTTAGGGGATCCCTCCCACAAAAGACCACATTTTAAAGTCATGCATTAGAAATCTTGGATCCCACTCTGAAAATCTCACTGTTTGGTTCTTTTTTAAATTCAGAGCTTAATTCTGCAAGGGTCAAATGCTGCTGTAACTTTACATTTTATGGAGGATGAATGAGTTAACAGCTAAGAGGAGGAAAAAAAGGAAAAGAAGTATGCACCACATAGCATTTTGCAGTCTCAGGCTAGCATCTCAGCCTACAATGCAAGCTGCTATTCACACATCACAAAAAGGCTCTTCCTGCTAATCTGTGGAGCTCAAATTCATACACACATCCAAAGGTCAAATATAGAGATCAGTGCATAAATTCTCTTATCTTAGTTTCAGTAAAATTCAACGTATATGTAGCATGAGTAAACCAGGGTCACCCTTTCTTGTGTTTCCCTTTGCACACGCTTACATATTTTTTAAACCTCTATTTCATTTTTTCCTGTTTTCAGTGTGTTAAACATTGCAAAATGGCAGCACTGCCCATCACACAGACTTCCAAAGGTCTGAAAGACATGCACATATCATGGTAATGCCACAGGCATACATCACAACTTCTCAGGAAAAAGTATAAGAGAGACAGATTTGCAAAGGGGAAGCTGTGTGCCCAGATTACCCTATCCACTTGCATGTCCTCTGTGCAGGGCAGAAATAACAAGAAAAACTGTCAGCAGTCACAAGACTCAGTAGCAGCACAGAAGTGTACATTTGTAAGAGACAGGGCAAAGGCAGAAGGCTTTTAACCATCACCTAACCAGCAGTCAGGATGAGTGTGAATGTTCAGCACTCCACATACACATGGACGTGCAGCATCCTGAGATACATATGGACCTATCAAGGATGAAACAGCTACTAACTCTAATTGCTGGATCACTTCAACTTACTTGCAGCAGGAGCCTTTGAAAAGTTTACCATATTCCCAGAGGAAAGCCAGAGAAACTAGGTTTGTTCCCAGTATCAACTGGTGCAGTCATGGGAAATTACATCAGAGCACTGTTCAGCAATGGTATGAACTTGAACCAGTAGAACAAGAGGAACTACATCTTCAAGGCAAAAGGATTGAGTAAATTATGCAAGGAAACAGAATGATTAAGCCTCAGTTCTTCATTCTCCTTTCATGTATACCAAAAACATCTGTGTATTAATTTCATTATTATTAAGTATAATTTTAAAGTTTTCTAGAGATGAAAAAGCTAATTAATTACTGCTCCTTTTATGTTCATTAGTTCAAAAGTAAGCTGACCAATAAGTTGCATAAATCTTAAATATTTTAGAAGTAGCAGGACTTGAAATTTTCTTTGAAATTCCTTAGGAAACTGAGTAACAGAGCGGATCTCTATTTTGCACAATCCTTACACTCTTTGATCTTTCTTTCCAGGAGATGTCAGTTCCTCTTTATGTTTTAGAACACCTAATGCTACCAAAGACACTTCAATGAGACAGTGCACATTCTAAAAATTTAGCCTACTGGAACTTGATATTGATTTTCTTTACTAAAAAAATTAAAAGGAAAGAAAGGTCTTTGTATTTAGTACTTTGATGAATTTAGCTAATCCATCACTTCATATTTATTGAACAATCCTTGCTTAAAGTGAAAAAATAAAGCCATTTAAATTAAATAAGAGAAACAGAAAATCCACTATTTTGAATCATCTAAAGGAAAATCCAGCATTTAGAATCAGTTTTTCCTCTGGTAAACAAACATGAAGCAAATGTGTTTTGCACGTATGAACTGTGCCATAAAAACAGCAAATGAAATGCTTTCCCAGTTCAAAGGAATATTCTGGCCACTACTGCAGGCACGCCTCCAGTGCACTGCCACTAACAGGAATTGCCCCACGGCTTCACACAGCTCAGTGATCATCATAAGACTTCTTCCTCAATTCTCCTCTGCATGTCATTGCACAAAGAGCTAACATGGGAGAGCACATGCTCCACAGCTCATGGCAACTAAATACCTTGCTCTGATCTCAAGAGCAGATCTCTATTTCTTTTACTGGAGCCTTGGTGCTGTAAATATCTTTTAAAAAGCCAAGAATAAAACACACACCCACACCCCAACAAACAAACAAACACAACAACAGCAACAAAACACAAACAAAAAACCAAACAAAACCAAACAAACAACCAAAAAGACCCTAAGAAAACCCAACCAAACAAAAAAACCCTAAGAAAACCCAACCAAAAAAAAAGAACCACAGCAAAAATTAATTTTACTATAAAAAATGTGCCAGGAAACTGAAAACTAGAACAAGTCAAAAAAACAAACAAACAAACAAAAAGACCCTAAGAAAACCCAACCAAACAAAAAAACAAGAACCACAGCAAAAATTAATTTTACTATAAAAAATGTGCCAGGAAACTGAAAACTAGAACAAGTCAAAAAAACAAACAAACAAACAAAAAAACCCCAACAAATAAAAAACCACACAAGTGTGGGGTGGATACTAGTATTCTGCTTGGATCATGCTTTTCCCTGCTCATTCTTTGTGCCTGCTAATTGCAGGGAGGTTGGGTTACAGGGCCTTTAAAAGTCCCTTCCAAACCAAAATATTCCATGATTCTATCACACTGTGACGATGATCCACGTTACGAATCTCTGCTTGCAGCAGAAGTGACCATAATGGACAGGTAAAAGAATTGAGCCTGCTACTAAAATTGAGTACATTCTTCCCATTTTCACTAAACTGCAACAGTAAAATTTTCTTATCTGCTGTTTTAGGCAAAATTTGTAATGGACAGCATTGCTGCCAGCATGGCCTCCTTCCACATTTTCATGCTGTATTATTACTGAACACTGGCAGTGACCAGTGATGACTTGACAGTGCTTATATTTACAGAAACACTAGAAAATCTAATTACAATATGTATTTACAAGTGCAGATCAGAAATCCTTCCTCCTTTCATAGGTATTGACAGTTCCAAGCATTTACAAAGATCACATCAGTACTGAGGGGAAGCTAAAATGACAATTTACAAACAAAATTAATCACAAATATTTTTCAAGTTTTTAAGACATTATATTGAATACATATTGCAAGTGAACATAAAAAAGCAAAATGCAATTTCAGGGTTCCAGAAAGGAAGTTAATAATGATTCTTCTTTTATATCATTCTGTCATCACTGTTATGAGCCTTCTCAGTGCAAGATTCTTGGTTACCTTCTCCAAAAAAGGTCAATTTTCTTTCTTGCAGAAATGAGCAATTTTCTTTAGAACAACAAGTAATGCTTCCTGATTAAACACTTATTTTTTCCTTCCCAATCCAAAGAAGGGTTAAATTAAACCTCTCATTCAATCCAGTACACACCACTAGGTCCTGAATTTCCAAACTTACTTTTGCTGAAGCAAACACAAATGCTACTGATTTCAGAAGGGTTTTACAAAATATAAATATCCATTCCTGAAAAATCTGCTTGGGAATCCCACGGTCAGTAGGCTTTTCAGTGATCGTGTCTCAACTCAAAGATCTGACTTTTTCTATATAATACACTAGAAGCATATGGAAGGTTTAGACTGGTTTCTCAAAGTGTTCAATCCGACTTCAATTTCCAGGTGAAGTCACTTTGAAATTATTTCAATTAGAAATGGGCTAGAGCCAAAAAAGAGATTATTAAACTGGAGAGTGCTGATGTGTGATGCCTCTTCATGTCCCATGTGACTTTCTATAGTCTTTATTTATATTTACCTAAACAAATCCCCTCCTGACTTTTAATCCTCACTCCTTTTGCGTCTCATTCAGGCGATGCCTGAATTCTGATGCTTCCTCTTGGACAACGTTTGCCTAAAGCTCAATAAAAAACTTGCTCTCACACTAGAAATGCAACAAGATGGAGAAATTTCAGGGAAATGAGGAGGAAGATCTTGTTTCTCATTAAAGGGCAGGGGAGTGATAAAGTTTGGCCTAAAGGAGGTCTGTGACAACACACTACTATGCTTCCAGCTGTCCTCCCAGGGACCAGTGGAGCATAATCTGGGCACAGGATGAGGCCCAGCTCCCTTGAACAAAACAGGAGCTTCTCCACAGCCTCTGTCCCTGCACTGCACCAGTGGGTTAGAGCTTAAAAGCCCCTCACTGAGATCTAGGCAGGGGCAGCTGACAAGAATTGACATCAAAAATATGCTTCTGTGGTGAAAAGTAAATGGATAAAATAAGATTGCCCTCTGCCAGGGTGTCAGCAATCACACATGCTGCACTCCATGACTACTCAGAATGGCTGGCACAGCAAGGATCATGGTCACCTGGAATCTTCTGTCACAAAATTTAGGTGTTTGCCTCAAGAGCTAACAAAGCTCTCCCTATCTGAAAGCAAGACACATACCAGTGGTGGCCATAAATCGTTAACATCACCACTTCCACATATGCTCATACACATGCTCGTACACTGACATATGTACTCATTCTGATGTATTTCCAGTGCTGCAGCTATATACAATACCAAGTTTCTTACCACTCTCTTCCCTTTGGTTCTGGTTAAGACACAAGGGCTGTGAAAAGACCATACATTAGCTGATATCCTCAATTTGTTTTCTAAATTTTGGTAAAGTAAAATAATGTCTTCTGAAAATACCCACAAAAATGAGGTTAACAAACAGCCTGGGGTGTAAAATATTCAGACCATTAAACATCTAAACAGCCAGGAAACCTTGAGTAAGAACTTAAATCTTCATTACTTCATCTGAAGGTAATTTCTTTTACTGCCTAGAAAATGGATAGAGACTTCTAGAGATGTTTAATATGGGCATGTAAGCCAATATTTCACAAATGAGGGCAAGCTACATATTACCAAGCGGATTGGTTTGCATAACCTAGCCATGGAAGAACTTTCTCTTGGGTACATAAGGAAAATGTAATTCTTGTCTGGCCATTTTGTCTCTACATTATGCTTTTTGGTGTGTGATAAGCACTGTACCACTGACAACACTGCAGTACAGAAGACAATGAAAATACCATCAGGGGTTACCATGCTCTGGGCCAGTTATCAAAAATTTGTGGGAATGGAGTGAAAGCCTAAAGCAACAGAAAATAAAGGGTGAGGAAATTCTCAGTGCCTGCTCCCTTCAAGATGCTAAGATGAACAAGAGAGAAAAAAAGTGAATTAAACACCTTCATGATTCATTAGAGAAACTCAGATATTGTCTGGGCAGGAGTATTTCTCCCCTTTCATGTTCCCTTCTCCTCACTACTTGTATATCCACCATTCTAAGCTTGTCTGTACAGAGAGATTGTTTAGCATTTCCTGCAACAGAAAAGGAAAAACAAAGCAATAAAGTGGTTTGTAACATTCCTACTTAGAGTAGGTTGTGCACTAGATTCCCATCAATCTGTCCTACAGTTCACAGATTTACAAAGAAAGGAGGTGAAGTCATTGCTGTTGATAGAAACTCTCTGTAGTAAAAACATATATATAAATTATTTTAAAAGGTAGAAAAGAGACTCTTCTCTTTTTTAAAATTATTACTTGATACATGGAGACTTAAAATGAGTGGACAACTGCTAAAAAAATTGAACATGGGAAGAGTAAACAGTGGAAATAGTCTTTACATAGACGATTGAAAGTTAACCCCTTGAACTTCTATAAAAGTGGTTTCCTCAGAGATGAAGAGCTCAGCATTTGCCTTCAGCTTCAGCAGACTGCAAAACACGAACTTCCTAGGTAAGAGCAATCTGTACAGTGCTCCTTTGCACCAGTATGCATCTTTTTGCAGAAGCCAGGTAAAAAACAAGGTCTGCACACTTCATTACCAAATTGGCCACATACAACATTGCAAAAATGTATGACAAAGTCCTGCAGTCCTTCACTTTAGAGTCTATTTCACGACCCATCGTTGTCACATAGCACTTCCAATAAACATTAATAGATGCAATTCTCTCGTAGCATCTTTGTGATGGTAATTAGTACAATGCTTCCTATTTCAGACAGGAGACTCAGGTATTTTGAAACAGCTTGAGAAACTGAATCTGGGAGTCCAAGACTGAGAATTTCAATGGCTCCTGGTGAGCCATTGTCCAAGTTCAGTACTTTGCCCACATATATATATATCCTGATGATTTGTGAATCTTCTTTTTGAAAACCATAGCCACAGTGCTTTTGAGTTTGAATTTTTTTCCTCTCTGAGGGGCTTTCCTAAACTTAATGTAAGTGAATTTTCACAGATACTCTCTGTACATACATATCCTTCCTTCACCTCTTCTGTCTCCACTACGAACCAGTTCCCAAGGAACTACACGAACATTTCCAAGAGGATGCCAACAGGGACAAGTACCTTGCCAGGCACTGTAGGTTTATATTTGCTGTTCACTTCCTCTGTCTCATCCTTCTCCATACCAGTTTTGGACCTGACCACCTCAGTGCCACAAGACTATTAATACTATTTAAAACATACCCCAACAGACTAATATTTTGCAGAAATGCCATTTTGTGTCCCCATCTGACAATCCTGCATATTTCCCCACCAACCTCCTAGCAAAAATATGACGTAGCAACAACCAATGACTATTATTCACCTTTAAGTAACTTTTCTTCAGAAACATGCATGAACAAGGAATCTAATCCCTGTAAAAAATACCAGAGAGGTTGCATTAAACACGAATAAAACAGAAACCCACTGTTCTGTAACAAGGATGACAGAGGCATGTGTCCCATTGCTCTCATACAAGCTCTGCCAAACTGTTTTGGGGAGAAGGAAGAAAAGCCTCCCACCACTCATTCAGCTTCCCACTTGCATACCAATTTTCAAGTGTAAGCAGGAGAAGTTAACAAGTGTGACCCTATACTACAGTGATGCCATTCAATTCATGGAGAGAAACAACTTTGTTTCAGATAAATGCAAACTTTACAATTGCTTCAAACTTTACCAGTTCCTTTAAAATAAAAGGTTACTTACCAAATATTTTACATACTGTAATATAGGACCTTAGCACAAAGAAAACCTCTGTAAAAGGTCACATAAAGAGGCAAACTAACTGCATTCCAAAAATTTGCTTTAAAATCTTTCAATAAACAGTGCTGAACAAGGATAAGTTCACTGACATAACTATGACATCAGAACATCAGAACTCACAGAATAGTCTACATGTTTTAAAATACTTAGCTTCTTTCACTCCACACAAATTGTTTTTAAAACGTAGTATGGAAGGTAAAGACTCATTTCAAAAGTAGGATTACTGTACATTTTTACTGTATATTTTGCACAAGTACACACTTGTAAATTACCACAGTGGGAGTCAATGTGAAGCATGGAACCTATCCCATCGTTCAGGGTGTGCAGTCAGGAAGTATAAATTTCTAAACAGAGGTGAATATATTGGCACTTTCAAATCTGTGAAATGGTTGCTACAGAGAACCAGCCACATTAAATTTTGTGAGAGGTGGGTAAAAACACATGTAAAATGGAAGCAAAGACAAGGTGGCACAACCATGACTTTGGCTTTTGCTGCTTGAGTGTTTTCCTTTAAGTCCATTGCTGAAGAAAAGGCACACAATTTATGCTTTCATGCAAAACCAGAGGAGCAAAGATATTCACCTACACATAACTCAATTCTAAGCAGGGGTTTGGTATGCTTAAATATTCATTAGAAGTGTCTCTCAGGTAATTTCTTTAGCCATAGACCCAATTTTGTCAGCCTCTTCATACTTATTTTTCTGCCTCCAACACCAAATTCTGAATACAGTTAAAAGTACAGCACACCCAAGTAAAAAAGACATAAATGCACATGGCAGTAAAATACAGTTTTGACTGATCTCCCTCAGTCAGCAGTACTGCAATGTAGTTGGTTTTAATAGGTAGTTACATCAGTAACTACCTATTAAAAAGATGCTCTACCTCTTGATCCTCCTAAACCAGTGTCCACATATCCTACAGAAGGTCAGTGATTACAGACTTCTATAGAAAGGAAACTGCAAGTTCAAAAATGCACAGTAGCTAGAATCAAAGTATCATAGAATGATTTGGGTTGAAAGGGACCTTAAAGATCATCTAGTTCCAGCCTCTCTGCCATGCGTAGGGATGCCATGCACTAGATCAGGTTGCTCAGGGCTCCATCCAACTCGGCCTTGAGCACTTTCAGGGATGGGGCATCTGCAGCTTCTCTGGGCAACATGCTCCTGTTCCCAACCACTCTCTGAGTAAAGAATTTCTCTCTAACATCCAAGCTAAAACTGCACTCTCTGTTTAAAACCATTGCCCCTTCTCATATCACTACATGCCCATATAAAAAGACCTTCTCCCTTCTTTTTATAAGCCCCCTTAAGGTACTGACAGGCTGCAATGAGGTCTTTCCTTCTCCAGGATCAAAAACCCCAATTCTCTCAGCTTGTCTTCACAGGAGAGGCGCTCCAGCCCTCTGATCACCTTCACTGTCCTCTGGACTCCAACAGGTCCTGTGCTGGGACCCCAGAGCTGGATGCAGTGTTCCAGGTGGGTCTCAGCAGAGCAGAGCAGAGGGACAGAATCCCCTCCCTGGCCCTGCTGCTCACACTNACAGGCTGCAATGAGGTCTTTCCTTCTCCAGGATCAAAAACCCCAATTCTCTCAGCTTGTCTTCGCAGGAGAGGCGCTCCAGCCCTCTGATCACCTTCACTGTCCTCTGGACTCCAACAGGTCCTGTGCTGGGACCCCAGAGCTGGATGCAGTGTTCCAGGTGGGTCTCAGCAGAGCAGAGCAGAGGGACAGAATCCCCTCCCTGGCCCTGCTGCTCACACTGCTCTGGATGCAGCCCAGGACACATTTGACTCTGGGCTGTGAGTGCTCATGGCTGGGTCATGTCCAGCCTCTCACCCACCAGCAGCCCCAAGTCCTTCTCCCCAGGGCTGCTCTCCATCTGTTCATCCCCAGCCTGTGTTGATATCGGGGACTGCCCCAATCCAGGTGCCAGCACCTTGCTCTTGGGCTTGTTAAACCACATGAGATTTGCATGAGCCCAGCTCTTGAGCTTGTTCAGGTCCTTCTGGATGACCTCCTGTCCTGTGGGTGTGTCAGCTTGCTGAGGCTGCACTCAATCTCAATGTCTGTATCATTGACAAAGACATTAAAGAGCAGCAGTCACAAGACAGAGCCCTAATGGACACCTCTCATCACTGGCTTCCAACTGGACATAGCACCATTGACCATAACTCTCTGGTTGCGTCCATCCTGTCAATTCTTAATTCACTGAATAGTCCATCCATCAAATCCATGTCTCACCAGTTCGGAGATAAGGAGGTGACCATGTGGAAGGTCTTACAGAACTCTAGGCAGATGACATTTGTTGGTGTTGACTGTTGCCACCATGTCATGCAAGGCCACCATTGGTCAGGTACAATTTACCCTTAGTAAAGCCATATGGCTGCTTTGGATCACCTCCTTGTCTTTTACATGCCTTAGCAAATCTTTAAGGAAAATCTGCTCCATGATCTTCCCAGGTATAGAGATGAGAGTCCTGGGTTATAGCTCCCTAGACCTTCCTTTTAAAAATGGAAGCGATGTTTCCCTTTCCCTCCGTGAAAACACAACATAGTAGTTTTTTCAGATGAATTGAATATAAAGGCATAAGGGACAAAGAAGTCATGAAGTGCCAGCTTTACATTTGGATGATTCTTTGATTAGTATACCTTGTTTAATTCAGAAGTTTAACATTCCTGAACCTATTCCTGTGCACCAGCAGCAGCTCACTGCAAGCAGCAGTTCTGAGCCAACCGGTGCAATATCTTTGAAGACATATATTGCATCAAAACCACTAATCTACATCAACCAATAACAGGATTAAAAATACATCAAAACAGAAACTCAAAACACACTTAGGCTAAAGAGGCATCTCTCCTCCCCCCACACTCCCACTTGTAGTCTCAGGAGCTGTCATAAATGACTATATGCAAAAAAGCTCTCTGTAGGTATGGATGCAGGAAATATTTCTCACTTGCAAAGAGATCATGAAGCCCACATGTATACAAGCCCTAAGGCATAAACAAATCATCTGAGAAGCATGGTCACATCAGAGTTCCCCTGACTTGCACATTTAAGAACTGACGGAGGGAAGAGGATGAATGATTGTAGAACACTCCTCCTACGAACGCTAAAAATAGTTTTGAAAATACTGGTTTAAGTCTAGCCAAGAAAAGAAGAAAATCTATTTTAAGACAGAAGAACTTTGTTTCTGTCAATGGTGATTTCTAGAACAAAATTAACATGAAGCAGAACACCTTCTTAAATTTTGAGGCACTGTTACTGGTTAATACAAAATACATCCAAAACACGTAGTAATTTTAGTAATTTACAGGAAAAATACCATCAACCATATTAAAGGTTTTTCATATGCAGCACTTTCAGCAACTTTTATTAAATATCACCACCATATAGAAAAACAGAATATGCAGTACACCAACTGTTCCTCGTGTATTGCACTTCCAAGAGCTAGCAATATATGGTGATCCACTACAATAGTTTGCGCAATCAACCTCAATTAGTGAGTTTTTCCTCTCACCCTCCCCTTTTTCCTTTCTAATGCAAGCAATTAGAAGTCAGCTCTGCTAGGAACAGCAGTTGGAGGATACACAACAAAGCTAAAAGGAATATCTCACCAATTCCACCCATCATCACCATCATATCTGTATTAAGAAATACCACAGTAACCTCAAATCTTAAAATACTAAGTACTTCAAAGGTCAACAGTCCAATGATGTGCCACCAGGACAAGGGTAACAAATGCAGACACATTTCCCTATTGTATTGTGAACTTCTGAATTTTAGAGATCTGATTCTAGCAGCTGATGCATATTGTTTGAAATTGAATACACTGAATAAATTAGAAGTCCAGCTTTAGAGTAAATTTTAATATCAATCATTAGGTCTAGGAACACTCTGATATCATAAAATATTATCATTTGGTCTGGATTGTCATTACTTCTCCCTTCACTTTTTGTCTCATCATGTGTACTACAGAAAAACTTTTTTTCCAGTTTTTTAACTGAGATGTGAATTCTTGCTACAGAAAAATCTTATAATGGACTGACAATAGGCAAAAGCCTTGTTCCCAGTTAGACCCCCAGCAGATGGCTTTCCTGGGATCCCTCAAGCTGTGATGTCCTACTGCAGCTATGACAACACTGCATGTTCATGCAGAATTTTCTCCTTGTGCATGATCTGCTTGTCAGCTTGTCATCTGGCTGCGCTAGAATCTTAATTCCCCCAGAAATGGGGAGTGTGCCTGCTTGCAGGAGCAACTCCTCAGCAGGAATGCCTTCACTGCACCACCAGTGCTGCCACTGCACACACGGAATGCTCTCGGAAACTCTCTTCCAAGGTGAGCTTCAAATGACCTGTCCTGACATCCTCTTGCCTTAAGACAGCTTCTCATTGGGCTGAGCAACAAGACAGACTAGTAGCTCAATCCAGATGTTATGCTATAAATTTTAGTTTAGTAGAGAATAAGCCTTCTCAAAAGGTTCAGTTGTCAGCATTGCTTGGTCAAATAGCTTTCTTTGATGTCAACAGAGGTGCCCCTGTCTGGCAATAACTTCCAGATTTAAAACTCCTCCTCCCTACACACACACACACACACACACATTCGCTCTCTCTCAATCTCCCCTTCATCTTTGGCATGTGCTAAATACAACAAAGCAATCAAAAAAATAGAAAATAGATTGAAATACAAGACTAACAGTATCATATACTTTTGAGTGTAATGTTTAGAGTTATAAAGAAGAAAAACACTAGCAGTAACATGACTTTGGAGACCAACAACGTTTAACAGTAAATTACCACTTTATAAAACACTGTTGGGACCTTTATTCCACTCAGCAGCTAAATTCATATTTCCTTGTGTTTCTTCCAAAGAAAAGCAGCAAACTGACTATCCCCTGCATGACCCACAAGATTAGGAAGCTCTGATACAGGGCATTCATAATTCTTAGTTGTCCTTCTGCAGTTCTTGCTCTCGTGGATCAATAATGATCATCTGGAAAAGCCAACATCTCTTTGGCTCTTATTTTGCCTAATAGTCATAGTCGTTGCTATTAGCTTGCAAGCTCACCTTCCTCTGTACCTCCCTCTGATAATCTCTAAAGAATGCTTAGCTGGAGCCCTGGTGCAGTGCAGTGACCACTTCCAATGAAAGAAATACAGGTAAAGCTTCACCTGGATTTACTGAGAGTGTGGTCTGTAAACCGACTAAACAAAATCCAAATTAAGTCTGTAAGGCTTCATACACAGAATTGTTTTAAAAGGTGCAGGACTGTTCCATGTCAGTATTTTTATCTTTGGCATATCGGGACTTTAGGAATTAAGTCTGGAAACCAACTTGGAACACTTACAATTCCTAAATATTTTTATATAATCCTGGAATTTTAGGTTGACAATTATTCTTAGCAATATCCACTTTGCAACAGACTTTACAACATCCGATTTCCTATTTTCAGTTCTTCTTTCTTTTGCTCCTACTACTCTCACATTATGTGATACGTCTGTTCTTGCAGAATTAAAGGAAATAAAGCAAATGTGTATTCCAACTGGAAATTTATAATCACAGCTTTCAAATGACATGCTGTGTTAATCTCCACTCCCTCTAGATTCAGATGCTAATATCAACTAGAAGTATATTGAAATCACAAAGGTGAAAACATGAAGTAATAGTCCTACTGACCAATTTTGAAATAAGAGCATTTTCCAGTGTGTTTAAAAGTGATTTTGTGATGTTTTGATTATTATCTGTGACTCCTCTCGCAGATCTTCTCAGGAACAGTGGAAGTCACAATGCAATGCCATTTCTCAGAAAATATGCAATAGCCACTTGAGACCATGGTAATTTAGCAGCAACGTTTCCTGATTTTCCAGTTAAGAGGAAGGTACAGCGGGAAAATACTGGAGCTAAGAAGGAAGATAATGAAACTGGTTTTTGCTAACATCTCCTGTTAGCAGCTGCACCTTCTCCTCCTCTTAGAAGCAAATGCAACACTAACAGTAGCAGCAAGGGATTCAACATTTGGCACACATTAAAGTAGCACAATGCAGTGCCAAGAGACACCAGCAACTCTGAACGGGGCTCTTCTGGCAGAAATCAAAGGATTGCTTGGCTGAAACTCAGGTTTCTACTACTGGCTTAAAATTGGCTATATTGCTCATCTATCTAAGAAAATTCAAGTAACTAAGAAAATACTGAACTAAACAAGGTGCCATTTTTTCAGTATACACACTTGAAGTGTGAGATGGAGTTTGCAAGCAGAAAAGCTAAACACTTTTACCATTTATCATTTCATCATTTTCTATCACTTTTTCAGTTTTAAGTCATTTTAGTTTTTGTCAGATATCGGTATCTTTATAAAACTGGCTTAACTAACTGTCATCATTTAAGCCCAGATGGCAACTAAGCACCAGGCAGACACATGTTCGCACCCCCCACTGCACCCCCACCCTCCTGGAATGGGGAGGAGAATCAAAAGGAAAACTTGTAGGTTGAGATAGGTACAGCTTACTAATAGAAACAAAACAAAATATAGAATATTAATTTTTATTTTTTTTTAGAAAAAGGATAAAGCCCAAAGCAAAACAAGTAATGTACAATACAATTGCTTGCCACCCAACGACAGACGCCAGACTCCATTCCCAAGCCCCTGTCGGCCCCCACTTCCAGGTAACTACCCCAGTTTATATACTGGGCAAGATGTTCTATGGTGTGGAATATCCCTTTGGCCAGTGTGTGTCACCTGTCCTGGCTATGCTCCCTCACAGCATTTTTTTGTTTACCGCCTCACTGGCAAAGCATTAGAGGCTGAATAAGTGCTTGACATAGGATAAGCACTACTTAAGAACAACCAAAACACCAGTGTGTTACCATAGATTCATAGAATATCCTAAATTGGAAGGGATGCACAAATATCATAAAAGTCCAACTCCTGGCCCTCAGCAGGACACCCATGAATCCCACCATGTGCCAGACAGCACCATCCAAGCTTCTTGAACCCTGTTAGGCTGGTGCTGTGACCACTTCCCTCGGGAGCATTTCCAGTGCCCAACCACCCTTGTGGGAAGAACCTTTTTCTAATTTCCAGCCTAAGCCTCCCTTGACACAACTTCCCCTGGGTCCTGTCACTGGTGACCACAGAGGAGAGATCAGTGCCTGCCCCTCCTCTTCCCCTCACAAGGAATTTGTAACTGCAATGAGATCTGTTCGCAGTCTCCTGCAGGCTGAACAGAGCAAGTGACCTCAGTCACTCCTCGTGCAACTTCCCCTCAAGGCCCTTCATAGTTCTCCTTTGGATGCTCTCTAACATTTTAATGTCTTTCTTATATTGTGTCACCCAAAGCTGCTCCCAGCATTCGAGATGAAGCCACCCCAGTGCAGAGCAGAGCAGGACAATCCCCTCCCTTGCCCAGCTGGCCATGCTGTGCCTGATGCCCCCCAGGACAGGGTTGGCCCTCCTGGCTGCCAGGGCACTGCTGGCTCAGATTCAGCTTGAGAGGACCCCCAGGTCCCTTTCCATGGCACTGCTTTCCAGCATCTCATTCCCCAACATCTAGGGGTGCCCCATCCCAAGTGCAGAATCCAGCACTTGTCTTTGCTACTCTTCATTCAGTTGGTGACTGCTGATCTCTAATTCACTGAGGTCTCACTGCAGGGACTTTCTGTCTTTGAAGGTGTTGACAGCTCCTGCCAGTGTAGTAGCACTAATTATCATCGTTATTCTCTTACTGAGTCCAAAACAGCACTGTACCAGCTACTGAGAAGTAATTAACTCTATCCCAGCCAAAACCAGGACACTGACATTCAACATTCAAATTATTTTCTCCTCCTTAACAGATTTTGCCATAAATCACTTAATTCAAATTTCTTTGCAGCTGGCCACAGTACTTAATTTGAAATGCCCTGAAGACTGTTTTATGCATCATTGTGTCACGACTCCATAGTTACCATGTACTAAATTCTCCACAGATTTTGTCACCACACCAAGGGCTTTCAGTTTATCTTAATAGTATGTATATTGCCTAGCAAGCAGTATTAACCACACTTATTTAGCTAAGCAAAAGGCGAAAATTAGCTCCTGTGAAATACTGATCCAATGAGATTAGTATTGTTTTTTGACAAGAATTACACAGCAGATGCTGTCTTTTCCTAGCATGCAACTTGGCCACAGTTCAGCTGGTCATGTCTATGGTCTCCCATATGCTGTATTTTATTTTGTTTCTCTTGAAGAGAGAAGCTGACTAATACAGAGACTTGACCTGCTTGCCAGCATATCTTCTCCCTCCAATGGCTCTTTCTGTCATCCCTCTGTGACAAAGGGAGGTGCCATTCACACAAGAGGGAGGAGTCAAGCTGACTCAGAAAATGGGCTTCTGAAAATTGTCCTAAAGGTACAAGCTGAATTTTGGCCAGGCATTTTCACAGTTTGAAGGTGCAACTTTTACTCATGCACCACTGTAGTAGACTGGATCACCAAAAGAGCAACAGGTAAGTATGAATCTGAGAAAATAAAATCTTTTTAAAAAAAAGCCAAGGACTAACATACCACAGAAGCTTTCACTTTCCCCCCATGTTCATACTATACATTAAACTTAAGAGATCACACAAGAAAACAGTGCAATAAACTGCAAAAATTGTATCCTATTTTTCCATGAAACCACTTACAGAAAACAAGTGATAACACATTGTTTTATATGAACTCATCCTAAAATACCGTTGAGTACATCAAGGAGACCAGGTCTTCTCAGTCACAACTGTCTCCTTGTTCAGACAGATGACTCTTCTGTAAGGCCACAACTCATTCAAAAAATTAATAACAATGTAAGATTTTCTATCTCTACCCATGAAGCAGCAAGATAGTAGCATTTTCCCATCTGTGTATCATAAAACTTGCTTAGATCCCAAAGCCTTTGAAGAACATTAACAAAATACTTCAGAGCTAACTAGCTACACTGTCTGCAATACATTTTGACACCTTTGCTAACAGCTAATTGAAATAGAACAAGTGAAGCAAGAAAAATCCTGAGGAGAATCCAACTCTTGCAAATTAGCAAATGAGCACCCGTGTGTTCCTCTGGAATCCCACACTTGATGGGATGCCAGGCAGTGGCACTAAAAGAAACACTGCAAATAGACAACTAATTTGAAGGAGCAGTAGGAGGTGATGCAAAAAAACACCTCTTTTTCTTACTGAAAACAGGAAACAAGAAACTTTCTTACAAATCATCTAATCAACACTAGAAGGCTAGTTTAGATGGTATATTAGGAAAAATTCTTCATCATAAAACAGGCTGCCCAGCTGTGGGGTTGAGAATACCATCCTTTGAGGTATTTAAAATGCATGTAGATGTGGCACTTCAGGGACATGATCTACTGGTGGAGCTGGCAGTATTAGTTTTACCATTGGATTTGATCTTAGAAGCCTTTTGCAACTTAAATGATTCTATGATTAATGCAGAAAATGCCACTAATGCAGCTCTCTCATATTGTTAGTATGATAAAATTCTTAAATGTACAAAGCACTTATCCAGCAAGGGAACAGAAATCCTCAACTCAACAGTCCAGCTACAAAATAAAAAAAAAATGACCCTTTGAAAAGATCCTGAATAAATTGACAGAAGTTAAACGGGAAAGCAATAAAAATTTGCAACCTACCATCTGTTATGCTTCTATAATGATTTAGAAGTATGTGCTTTTCTTTTAAAATCCAGTCTCTGACCACAGCATGACAGCATAATTTTCTACATTCTCCTTAATTTCATACTTTTCTTGCTCTAGCTCAGTCATCATTTTCTTTCCTTCTTTCCATTTGCTCCAAGTAAGACTTACCAGTAAAAATCATTACAAATTACTAAAAGGAGACATGACAAAGGAAGCACAAAAAAAAAATAGGAGTAAAGAAAGCAAAAGTGAAGGTGACTGGCAGAGTGGACTGCAGTTTTATTTTTTGACTTTAATGCTGTAATATGTCGTAAAATGACAGCAGTATCTGCCCAGCAGTGCAAACAAAAATGTAAACCTGCTACATGCACGAAGTACTATGTTTATTTTGAGATGTCTTGCAAATTAATTCTTTGGTGTTTTGAAAGCAGTGGCTGATGTTGAACAATTCTATTTGCTTACTGGTTGCTACTGCTTATGGGTTTTCAACATGTTAAACCAGGCATAAAATTATTTTAAATGGCAGATTCTGGTCCTCAGCCAGCTTGTACTTTGTCAAGGCTCCACCAATGGCCCAGATATGCAATGCCTCTTACATTCTGGCAGGAAATTCTTCCCCCGCTCTCCCAGGGCTTTGGGAAGTAGCTGCAACATGCTGCTTCAGTTCCCAATTGCTTAGAAAACATGCAGTGCCTTTTGGCATTGAAGAGCTGGAATCAGCACATAGCAACTACTCCCTGATGCCTGTCCTTGTGGACAGTGAATTAATCAAGGTCTACTTTCAGTAGACTCAAATTAATTATGTAGTTCTTTGTAAACTGTGATATTCACAGAGTAAATATCTCAATGACCAAGTCAGTGTGATTCATAAAATAATTACAGATCATCATCATCAGGATACAAGGTTTTCACCCACAGCCTGTGAATGGAGTTTGTTGGGGAAGTTGGTCCTTGCAAGCTCCTCCAGTGCTGCACCCAGTCCTCAAGAAAGAAACCTTCACAATTTCACTACAGATCGCCTTTTATGAGAATTTACATCAAAATAAATAATCTGTCTTCAGTGTGTTAGGGAAATACATCCCAGCTTCAAAATGAGCTTGTTTGGAGGGAGGAGGAGAGATGGGAAGGAAGAGCAAGCAAGCAACACATTAAAAAAGGTCAAGTGACAGATTATACAATACTGGCTTCAAGTTGATAAATCACAATACCATGCTGAATGAGGCAGCAGCAACTGAAAATACATACTTGCAATTGCAAAGTCAGAACCAGTCCAGGCTCTGAAACTGAGCCATAAAAGTGACTCATTTCTGCCACTGAAAAGGGATTATGTCACCTGTGCAACTTCACATGGTTGGTGTTTGCCCAAACCCCTGATTTCCCAAGGTCTCTCTGCAAGGGCTCCCTGCATTCAAGGGACTCAACAGCTCCTCCCCGTTTTGTATCATCTGTGAACATGCTCAGTGTCCATTCCAGTCCTGTGTCCAGGTCATTTATGGAGCTGTTGAAGAGCACAGGGCCGAGGATGGAGCCCTGTGGAACCCCACCAGGGACAGGTCCTCAGGCTGATGTCACCCCGTTCACTGTAACCCTTTATGCCTGACCCCTGAGCCAGCTGCTCACCCATCACAGGATGTGTTTGTCCAGCTGTGGGCTGGGCACTTTGTCCAGAAGGATCCTGTGAGAGACATCATCAAAAGCTTTACTGTAATCCAAAAGATTACATCCACTGGCTTCCCTTGATCAGCTGGGTGGATTACCTTGTCAGAAAAGAAAATTTGGTTTGACAATCAGGACTTTTCTCTCCAAGCCATGCTGACTATGACCAATGACTGCATTACGCTTCAGTGTTTTTCAATAATTCCCATAATAATCTTCTCCATAATTTTACCAGTCACTGAAGTGAGACTGACAGACCCGCAGTTTCCAGGGTCATCCTTCTCACCCTTCTTGAAAATCAGGACATGTGCCATATTCCTGTCAATTAGGAACTCTCCAGATTTCCAAGACCACTCAAAAATCATTGAGTGCGACCTCGCAATGGCACCAGTCAGTATTGAATATTTGAGTATTAGAGGTGCTGGTTACACCTCTGTGAAAACATACTTAAGAAAAAATCAAAACAAGGCAGGTACGCACTTCTTTTTAGCTAGAGCAGGAGGACGAGGTGGAGATAAAAATATGTGAAGGGAAAACAGCATGGAGACACCAAGGTCAGTGGAGAAGGTGG
>VZRM01006574.1:158478-182601 GCA_013397955.1 Grantiella picta
GTGGGTCAGTAGAAAATGCTGTCTTAAGAGGAGGGGGGGTGAGTGAACAAAATGGTGAATGAAAAGCTCATTTTTACCCCTCATTTTTATCCTCCAACTCTGTTAGTAATTAAATCACTTTGCAACTTTAAGTTTGGAGCCTGTTTGCCCTTTTTCTGTTCTGTGCATCCTGCCATCAGTGTCCTATCTCATTTAAATCATTAATTTGGTGTGTTTAACAGTTTTTCTTTCTTTCCCCTCTCCTGCACATCTGCAGCAAGAGAGAGCAAAAGTGCTTGGCATTTAGTCAGGGTCAAACCCCGACACCTCTGTAGCCTCTCAGCATTGTTCCAAATCATTTCCATCCTTCTCCAAGCTACTGAGGAAGCACTCTCCTTTGTCTCAAGGCTAGGAAGCAGCCACAGCAGAGACCACTAGGATGTGGTCAGTACTTCTGGTGGCACAGCTACAGGCCACCACTGTCACCCCTCCATCAGATCTTGAGGCACAAAGGGACGTTTGAAGTACCTGTAGCAATGCCGTGCTTCCTGCTCTTGAAACTACATTGTTATAAACTTCAGCAAGGATGAAACCTGGGTTCTGCCTCCATCCCAAGAGACCGGACATCCTTATGAAGAGTGGTGTGCAGGTGTGTACGAGGAAATTAAAACACTCTCTGCCCAATGACATTACAGATAAATAGTATCAATTCAATAACAGAGATGTTAAATGACTGAGACTTTAGTCACACATCAAAAGATAACGGGCCAGGAAGGTTTCTCTTTTAAACTACCAGCTCTAGTTGCAACTACAAGCTACTACTTTGGTTCAGAAGCCAAATAATTGTGCTGAAAAATTCAGATGATGATAGCAGCTTCCAGCCTTCAATGATTTTCAGAATAATTTTAATCCACTGTTCCTAAATTTAAAAAACTAAAAGCATGGCCTTAAAAAAAACCACACCTTAAAAATAAAAAAAAGATAAATACATTAAAACATGTCCTTTCCATATGGCTGAGACATACATCAGTGCAGAGCTTCCGACACTCAGGATATGGGTAATACTAGCAGTGGGTAACACTGCTTGAGTTAGGATTTCTTCACTAAATTATGTTGAGTTCCATTAAAATCCTAACGCATCCACAACTGATGCATGTACACTTTCTGCTCTTCTCCCCTCAGACACATATAGCTTCTTTAAAATAAATAAATACATTGAAATGCACAAATAAATAAGTAAATGTTTTTACAACCAAGTAATAAAATGTACTGATTCCCATGTACCTAAAAAAACTTTGCTGAGACAAGGACATCCTTTGTGATCAGTAATTCAGCCTTTATTATTATTATATAGAATTCAGTGAAGCACCAAGCAGGAATCAGAAAAACCCCCATAATAATCCTTTCTATAAATTATGTTTGATGAGAGATTACATGCCCCAAAATTTCTCTCTCTTTAACAGAAATAGGTGTGTTTAGAGACTCACTCTTAAATACCCTTTACTAGGTGTTTCATACAGGCTAAATTACATTTATAAAAATGGGAAAAGCTCAATACTTGCTCTTAAATTACATACAAAAATCATATTCTTAATGGGCTTGATTATTTTTAGTTCATAAGAAGAGTAAGACTTGCATCTTCAAAAGCACTGATGTTACATTCCCAGAAAATTATTTATTACTAAAATGAATTTCCAGTCTAACACTGTCTCTTTCCTGCAAAGTGCTTTCAAATATCACTTTGTTATGATAAAAAGAAAATAACAGAAAATAGGACTGACACACTTTTGTGACCCTTCTTTAAAGAAAATTAGCTACACTGAAAGATCTATTTCAGTAAACGTGAATACTTGGGACTTTTATATTTTTCTCCTCCTAGGCACAACAATTAATTAAGAAAAACGCAGCCAACACAGTATTGCAAATTCTCTTTAAATTGAAAATTCATTCTGTTTTACAGGCCAGTGGCAGCAGTGCCCAGGAACATAAAGCAGTAGAGCAGCACAGTCAGTGCACTCGCCAGCATTCTCAGCCCTGCCCTGCCCTGCACTGTGCAATCAGCAACAAGCAGACATTTGCATTTAAAGGCAGGATTTAGCTCTCAAGATAAACTGCAAAAGTGGAAATGTTTACAGAAGTCCCTCATCAGGCATCATTTACAGTAGCAGGGAATGATCTTTCGTTCCAAACTAGTCAGGATTTTTGCTTGCTAATTATTGTCAGTAAAACCTGAAGCCAAATTGGCACTTCAGCCATTATGCGCATTGAAAACCACAGCACAAGCACACTGGATTTAAAACAGCAGCCAGGAAAATACTGACACATAAAATAAACAATTCCATTTTAATAGTTGCATTTTTTTCTTTTAGATTAGTTGTTGGTAGTTGATAACCCTTGAAAATGTTAGCCAGCTTAACCATGTCATTGTATTGAATATACATACCTAATTATTTAAGTAATTAAGTGTCACCAAGCCTGAGTTCAATACTTCCATCTGCATTTGGAAGTCTTCCTAGTAAGGATAGTAGAACATTATTTCCATTTGTGTTCTGTTCTAATGGGATGGGCACCAGAATTCAACTGAAAACTACACAAAATAAATGTCTACTAATTAAATTAAACTATGGCTTGGAATGGAATTGAAGGTGTGGATTGTCTACAATACTGATTTCATGCATGTTCCTAGGCTTATATATTTTTCTTATCATTTCATTCACAGGGTCAAAAGAGAAAAAAGCCTCCTTTCTTCAGTTCTTATCAGTTTCTGAAATTTGTACAAGACATTGAGGTGAACAATCTGTATAATTGTTCAAGGAAAAGCTATGCTGTAAATACTGGATATAGAAATACTATTAAAAACATACATATTTTCTAAAGTTTGTTATTTTAGAAAGTGTTGTATTTTTTATTTAAGGCACTATTAAATAATTCAAATTTTAGATTCCCCTGAGTATTTAATTATTTAATCCTTAATATTGTGCAGGGGAAATAAAGCAAAACATTTATAACATCTATCGATAACATTCTGTTATGACAATAGGATGGTTTGTAACTTTCCCTTTTTCCTTGATTGCAACTCAGGATCGCAGACTGGACTAACATCATCACAGAAAACTCCAGTTCATTATCTGTTTGCATCAAGCATAAAATCAGCTTTATTATAGTATATAAAGCAAGCAACTCCAGCATTCTGAGTGCTTGAGTAAGATTCTCTTTGTGGGAACTACATAGTCTTACACAAATTATTTATTTAGCCTGACAGCAGTTCAGAATTGTTGCATAAAATTAACTTTTAAAGCTCATGAGATGCTCGTGTGATTTTGATAGTGAATCCTCAGTCTCTTGAAGAAACATTACCAAAGATAACAGATGTTACATTTAAATCAGCTATTGTTCTTGCTGGAAGTCTTCCTGAAGTCTGTCAGCAGATCTGTACCAGCAGAGCTGGATAGCTGGATACAATATTCCAAATCTCTGTTAACTTCAACAGAGCAAGCTGAGAAACTACTTACAGTATGTTTTAAAAAAGAGATTAAGTCATGCCTGTGAGAAAATGACCCTCTTCAGTGCAAGCATAACAAAATTATAGGAATGCACAGGTATTTCAGGGCAACCACTTTCATGTACTGTGCATGTGCAGTTCCAGATCCCAAGCATAATTCAGGAAATAAAGGTAACTCATGAATAATCCATACATACATCCTTCCATACATCCTCAACCATGTTGCTTCCACTGACTGCATTGGAACCCCTCATTTGGTTTCCCTCACCTTACTGCACATTGGAGGAGTTTTTCAAAAAGAGGTAACCATTTCTCCATACTAGAACTGCTTGATAGAAACTTCTGATTTGTGTTTCTCACCCTGAGCTTTTGAAGTGGTTTGCACCTGAAAACTGATCTATTTCCTGCATGCTGTTTTGCATTGAAGATTTGCTTCAAGGTGATGTTGCTAACTGGTTTAACAAACAGAAGCTGTACACACCTTAATCTAAAATTTAAAAAATTGTGCAAGCTTGTTGTATTATTCCTGGTAAGGTTTTGCCTAAAGCTGATGCAAATCATAACTCTATTCCCACAGTAACACAGACTAGGTGTAAAGCTGTACACATAACTTCTAACTTCCCTCAAAATCCACTCTGTTAGGAGTTGCACAAGCATGATCCACCTAATTAGTTACATGCTTACTTAACTGGCATCAGTGCATTTTAAGGTACCTAGACTTCTGTCCCTTCATATTCAGACATTGGCTCAATGCTTTTTTGCAGTTAATAAACATGTAATCTGTCATACAACTTACTTATAACTGATGAAAAACGCATTTTAAGTACACCAAATCTGCAGCAAAATAAGAAAACCAATTTCATAAATCAGGTGTACCATACTGGCCCTTACACATAATATCTCTGAGTAGATACTGAATAATGAAGTAAGAATGCAAGTGGTTTTCCTTCACGTATTTGTTCAGAAATAGAAAATTGACACAGTGACTTGGCATTCTTCACCTAACTATCTTAAATCACATTAAACAGTCCTTTAAAAGCTAGCTGTGAAATGTTCATTTAAAAGTGTTAACATTATATAATTTAGTAATTTTCTAACAGACATTCCTCATATTGCTGTCTTTCAGCACTAACATATAAGCTGATTGCCTCATGCTGAAAGCCTGTTACCTAGTCTAATTTTAACTATTCTAGTTTAGTAAACTAATCTAGTCTAATTCAACTTAAGCTAGTCAAATACCATATACAAATCAAAAACACTTTTTTTTTTCCTAAATGGGTTTTCATTTTCCGTTCCTTCCTCAACTTTTTCTCCAAAACAGCAAACTACATTGGAATTTAATAAGCAGCTCACCAAAATACATTGGAATTTAATAAGCTGAAAGATACCTTCACCCTATGCAATGTTCCCTAATACTTTGCTAAACCCCTGAGTTTTTCACATTAGAGATGCCAGCCATTTTAGACTGTTAAAAAGGTGTCATTCTTTTTAAGAATTGAAAATCATACCTCTCAAAGTCAGAGTACATATGATTTGTTGCATGAAAGTATAGCAATTTTGTACTAATTGAAGTGCTCAGTAGATGTTAGACTCACCTTTCAAATTTGTAGATAACATAATAGACAATCCCTAAACAGGGCAAATATAAATCTAGATGATATCATCCAAAAGACTGTGACCCTGCCAGGACACAACTGGGCACTACCAATCATTCAGGATTCTCCATGCCAAATTCAAAGCAAAGAAGTATTAAAATATCATTTGTTAATTGCAAATGGGGTTCCACTGCTAAGCATCCAGAGATTTATTACCTTCTTGGACGCACACCTAATACACAACCAGCTTCACAGCCCATGCATCCTTGGCCTGTCAAGGAAGGCTTTTAAAAACCTCTTACTTGCTCAGTTAAGTTTGAAGTATGACTAAGCTCATGCTCTCATAACCCACATGTACTTTGTTTCCTAAAATCATATCCTTACTATAAAAAACCGTTATTCATTCTAACCCCTAAGTAGACAAAAGTATAATAAAAGAAGACATTATTTTGTTATTGTTATTATGTGACTACATTATCCCAATATCATATCCTCTAGCCTGCCAAATGCCATTCTGTTCCACTGGTATCTTTCCAAAAAATGATGCAAAGATCTTTTCCACGGTCTCCTGCTTCAGCATATTCCTTCATGCAGTCAAAGGCCCTGGTTCTCATGGGGGCTTCAGCCACTCTAACATTTGTTGTAAGAACAACACAGCAAAGCACAAACAATCCAAGAGGTGTCTGGAAAGCACTGATGCCAACTTTCTGCTACAGGTGATTGTGCTGGGACCAACAAGAAAAGCTGTGCTGCTGGACCATGTGCCAAACAATAAGGAAGGTCTGGTTGCAGGTGTGAAGGGTGGGGGCAACCCTGGGTACAGTGACCAGAAGATCATAGAATTCTGTATTGCTTGAGGAGGAAACAGGGCAATGAGAAAGGTCACAGCCCTGGACTTCAGGAGAGTTGATGTCAGCCTCTTTAAGGACCTTCTTTGAAGAATCTGTAAACATGCTCTACAGGAAAGAGGGATCCTAGAGAGCCAATATTCAAGGATCACTTCATCCAGGCTCAAGACCAGTGCATGTTGAGCAAGGAAGTCCTGTCAAAACTCAGACATAGGCAGGAGACATGCAGGAGGTGAAAGCAGGGAGAGGGCAACTGGGCTGAATATAGTGATGTTGTCAGAGTACAGAAAATGCAACAAGGAAGGTCAAGGCCCATTTGGAATTAATTTGGCCAAGAACACCCAGGATAACAAGAAGGGCTTTCTCCAATACATCAAGAATAAAAAGGAAAGTGTGAGTCTGTTTCTGTGCAGAACATGAGCCATTGCAGCGGAGGCCGCAGAGAAAGCAAAGGTCCGAAACGCCACCTTTGCTTCAGCCTTCACTGACAAGACCAGCCCTCAGGAATCCCTGACCCAGGAACAAGGTCTGGAAGAAGAAATACTTTCCTTTTGTTGAGGAAGATTAGGTTAGAGATCACTTAGGCAAACCTGACATCCACAAGTCCATGAGCCTTGATGGGAGTGATGGGAGTCCCATGAATACTGAGGGAGCTGGCAGACACTGAAGCTTGGCTACTCACAATCATTGAAAAGTCATGGTGCCGGAGCACTAGAAGAAAGCAAATGTCACCTTGGTCTTCAAAATGGACAAGAAGGAGGATGCAGGGAACTACTGGCCAGTCAGCCTCACCCCAGTCCCTGGAAAGGTGGTGTAATGGCTCATTCTGGATGCCACCTCTGAGCATATGAAAGACAAGAAGGTGAAAAGGAATAGTCAGCATGGATTCACCAAAGGAAATCATGCTTAGCCAAACTGATTGCCTTCTGTGATGGGGCAGGTGGCTGGATGGATGAGGGGAGAGTGGTGGATGTTGTCTACCTGGGCTTCAGATAGGCTCTAGATGTCATGATATCCTAAAAGACAAATTCAGGAATATGGTCTTGATGAGTGGATGGGGAAGTAGATTGAGAACTGGCTGAACAGCCGATCCCAAAGGGTCATAGTTAGTGGCACAAGGTCTAGTTGGAGGCCTGTCACTAGTGGTGTCCCCCAGGATTCAGTACTGGGTCCAATGATTTGGACAGAGGGACAGATGCCTCCTCTGCAGGTCACTGATGACACAAAGCTGGGAGCAGTGGCCAATACCCCAGAGGGCTGTGCAGCCCTTCAGAAGGGCCTCAGCAGGGTGGAGAGATGGGCAGAGAGGAATTGTCTGAAATTCAACAAGGGCAAAAGCAGGGTCCTGCACTGGGGAGAAATAACCCCAGGCACCAGCACAGGCTGGGGCTGATCTGCTGGGAAGCAGCTCTGTGGAGAAGGAGCTGGGGGTCCTGGTGGACAACAAGCTGTCTGTGCCATCTGGAGTTCCATGTCTAGTTCTGGGCTTCTCAGTTCAGGAAAGACAAGGAGCCCCTGAGCAAATCCAGCAGAGGGCCACGAACATGATTTTCTACAGATAATCTTCACCCACCTGTTTCCAGTTGTAATTCAGCCCTTCAGGTGACTATCAGGACCCTCTCACCTTAAGCCTCTTTGTCTCCTTCCTCATGAGTGAGCGAGGATAACAATCACCTATCCTTCTCAGCTCCCATAGTAGATTCCTTACATGTACAAAACAAGGAACTATGTTTCCTTACAGGTCACACCTTTTGCAGAAAAGAAGTGAATGCAAAATACGTTCCATTGTAATGTTCCAATCCCCTCTTTTCTTGGCAAAGATGGCAATATGCAGAGACCCACACCACACTGCCCAGTGTCATTTCTTTGTCTACTGGTGCCCATCTAGACAACAGTCTCAGTTTAAGGGCTTGGGCTCAGAACACTGACTCCAAAAAGAACTCAGTTGCACTTGATGATTCAATAATTACTGCCTCCTTTTGTGAACACTGTCCAATCAAACATATTAACATGCAAAAAGGCTTCAGACTGCTATGTTTTCACTCCCATTTGTCATGAACCAAGAGCACATACAAATTCAAGTACAACCTCATCTAAACAGCAGCAAGCTGTTTTATTTTTATATATAATATACTATTCCGCTATGTCTGTGTCCTTCGACATGATGAGGAAGTGCATCTTACTTTGTTACTTTGTGTTTGTATCTCAAAATAAGGGGTCCTTATCCATGCCTTAGGCTCTGTTCCACTATTGTGATAGTGTGATAATGCAGTAAACACTGCTATCTATCACTGCCCATGGAAATGCACTCCACGTGTTTAATTCTGTTTCAAGTTGTCATTAGCATGCTGGCTCTCAGCTGCTTGCATTCATTAGATACACTGAGACAACCAAAACATCTGAGTGTTAGTCGTCTGGTGAGGCTTTTTAAAATTACAGAAATGAAATAACAGATTTCTCTGATTCTTTCAGATTCTTAATGAAAGTTACTCAAACTTTCACTACATATATTTTTAATTTTAAAATGGGAGATCCTGCAAAAATAAAATGGTACTATGGTAGAGGAAAACAAATTACTAAATGGAGGAAAATTATTATCAGCCCCTTTTGCAAAAAAGCAGAAAAGAGTAGACTGATAATCTGTCACAATTCTAGCACGACGGAACCATGGACTCTGAAAGAACTTGATTCTGCCTTCACCAAATTATAAGCCCCTGAGAGCCATATGGTGTGATTTCTGGAAATTCTGAATGCTTCCTGTGCTGTGCTCTCTATTTGTATTCCCAAATGGTTGTCTTGTAAACAATATAAAAAATAGAGTGCTTCAGATGATCTGGTGCGCCTGAGGTCTGGCAGTAACACTGCTGTACACAAGGTCATAGCTTGTGAGAATGGCAAAGATACAGGAAAGCTTAATGCTTAACATTCCTCAGGGACACAATATCTACCCACACAGCAGAAAAGCACATTTTTCAATTAAACCCCACCAACTCTGGAGCAGTGGCAATGTAGAAACAGCCTGAATGTCTACTTCTCTCCTGAGCACTTTGGGGAGACACAGTGACCTTGTGAACCTGGGATCAGTACTACAGCTGTGCTGCAATCGATGCATCTCCTCTCTGCAAAATGGGAGAGGCTCAGAAGGTGGACAATTAATATGAATGGTAGCTCATTTTTCCACACTGCACATGGCAGAGCACCATTCTCATTCATGAGTTCTGCAGAAAAGTTCCAGTACAGTGCAAGACACTCTATTCCATGCAGCCACATGAGGAACTAAATGTTTCTTTTGAAATAAAAATCTCAGAGAATATGTTCCCATGAGAATGTATCCACATGTATAGAAGGGAGAGCATTAGTGTTTCTATCTATTTTTGAATTTTATAGTCCTTCTTGCAGAACTCAGAAAGTACTCCAAATTAAACAGCCATTACAGCCTCTCTCCCAGCAGTAGCTTTTATCTTTAAAGCCTCCTTTTATCCTTAAAATCTACACCTCTCAGCATGCCCCATAGGAACCTTATAAATAGACATTAGGGGATGAATAGTCCCAGTAAAACCACAAAATTCAAGGGAAGTATCCCTTATTTCTCTGAGGGACTGGGCCACATCAGTCAGTCCACTTCCCAGGTGCAGGCCTGGCAATGATCCCAGGTTAATGCAGCCCCACTTCAGGCATTTTGCAATCCCATATTGCAAACCAAGACCGAGACAGATGGAAGGCAATAGGCGATTTGTACCTCCAAAAACTCTCATACTCTTTTGGGGATAAAGGCAGTCTCTCAACATACAATTTTACCATTATGTCTTGCAACATTTTATTAATTGCCACACTGTCAGGGAACTCTTGCAGAATTTGCTTAATCAAATTCTCACATCAGCTAAGCCATGGGATGTGCTCAGTGCACAAAAATTAGAGTTGTAAACACTTTCAATTCACTTAACAGAAAGCATGTTCCATGCCAAATCTGTAGCCATAGCCTACACCCTTTTTGCAGCCTTCAGCATTTGTGGTCTCCCTACATAATGAACAAAATTTGAGTACCAGCATATGCTCTTTTTTATTTGGGCCACTAATAAGGTGAAGAATGTCATCAATATTACAGCAAATGTGGCACCAATTAAAGCAAATCCACATAGATGAAGGAGCAATCATTAAGGCTTTGCAGACACACGTTCCTCCAGAGTGTCTAAAATCCTCCCCGCATGCCCTCAAGTGCCAGAGTTTGTTTTGATCTCTGATTTAGCTGAAAGATGTGCAAAAGCAGGCACAACATTAACCACTGACTAAGTGCTCGAGACAGTATTGTGTTTTGTTTATTCCAGTGAGTGCACAAAACATCTAGCATTCATGAATCATGTCAGAATGATGTTTACTTTGAACAGAAATATACAATTATCTTGTTCATAAAGCAGAAACCCTTCTCTCAGTAAGACAACTCAACTCATGGTATTTCCGCAAAGAAATACTGCTACAGGAATCCCACTGTACCTTTGGGAGGACAGTGCTTTCCCTGTTATTTCTCTCCTTTCTTAAGCATACATTTAGCTGATCTAATTCGGGAATGCATGAGAAAAGCTACACAGTTCAAAATGAGAAAAACAATATTCTGTAGAAGCAGATTCAATTTTAATTACAAAGCAATATCAAATTTGTACGGACACAATAGGAAAACAGAATTTGTTGAACTGGCTTCCCGATGGATTCATAACCTTTCTTCATCATTCACTCTGCAGGATAAAACACTTAGAATCCTCCTCTAGCAAATGTTTTGGTTACTGCGTAAGCAGGAAATCCTCTGGAGACAGAGAAGGCATAGAGAGGTTAGAAAATGCAATTTCTTCTGCATGTCTCAGAGAAGTGCCAAACATTATGTGGGGCACAAACCAACTCTGCAGGTTCACCACAATCACAGCTCTTCTTGTATTCTTTGAGTACTGCAAAGTCAGTGTATTGGGAATTTCAAGAAGAATTTACATGTCACTGTGCCTACCTGCTTGTTCTTCAAAAAAACAGAAACTAGGAGAGGGCTTAAAAAACTACTTTGATGCAGCGAACGGAACAAAGAAGTTCTTCTTTCAACAGATTACCTTTGTGACCAAGTGTGAAAACACAGAGTCTTGCTTCAAGGCAAAGAGGTTAATAAAAATTATACTAATAATACTGAGACAGGCAGCAAGAGAACCACAGAGCTCTGTCTGAGACAGGAGAGGAGCAAGGAGAACACTGGCAAAACCAGTGACCTGCTTGGACAGCAAGAATAATATATTACTTCTTGGGCCACACCTGTCAACACCCGGTAGAATTTTGGTCCTTCTTGGAATACCACCAAATTACAGCTTGGCTAGGCAGAAGAAGGGCATCAAAATCATTAGTAGAAATCATTGGCCTCAAAATTACAAAAATCTCCTCCTGTGAATGGTGGGAACAAAAAGAAAGAACGCAAAGGCAACTAAATCCACATCTGCATCTTCCATGTAATTTTCTAATTTAAAAAAAAAAAGAAGATGATGCTTTTAAAAGCTGGTTAATGGAAAGACATCAAGTGCAATGTAAGTTATTCCATCCTCAGAATGCAGACTACTTATGGAAAATCTAAAAAGAAAATAGAACTCTTACAGGTTTTGGATTACAATGATAGTTCTTACAACAAAGCACCAAGAGAATTCACAGAGTAAAAAAGAACTGTGAAAAAACAAATGTTGGAGCTATGAATAAAAAAATGTTCAGTTTGTGTCTATTTTTTCAGGACAGAGACATCCACTGAACTTCTTATGACCTCATGACAGAAAACTGTGTACCATTCCCTGTACATAGTTTAAACATCCTGTTTAGACATGGTGTGTAAATAAATTCTAGCACACACACACACACACACACACACACACATGCACACCCCCAAAAGAAATATTAAAAGATTTGTATATGCATACAAAAGAATATATTAGCAGTGCTGAGTTTCAACAGGAAGAATGGGAGGTTTAATTTTCAAAAGTTGTTTCCTCATGCTATGTGAAAGCAGCTGCAGGACACAGAAATATTTTCACTGTTCTTGAACCACCTCAGTATCATTCAGGATTTCACATAACAGTGCAAATATAAAGAATGGGCAAAATCTGTACTATAAAAACTGAAAGTGTTGAATCTCTATTTAAAAATAGGCAAATACCATTAAAGCTTTGGAAAATATATGTTTAAAATATAATTTGTGTTGAGAGGGATCAGTCTAGAAGACCATGAAAATTAAGGTTTTTCTAATTTTAAAATCAATTAAAACAAATTAAACTTATAAGAGTAACCTAGTTAATGAACAAGAAGGTGTAGAAATTGAAGTTTTTAAGGTACAATGCTGTTGTTGCAAAACCTGATTCATATAGAAGAATTGCAAAAAGACCCCACAGAAACAGTTAGGATATTGTAAAAGCTTTGCAGCCATACAGACCATTACAAGATGTGTACAAACGTACAGATACATACATTATCCTATGGAGAGAGCATGTTACAAAAATAACAAAATTCAGTAAACAAGTCAAGATAATTCACTGATCCAATAAATTCCAAAAGACTACCAAAATCTAAAAAGAAAAAAAAAAAAAAAAGCCAACCAACCTCCCTCTAAAATATAGCATGGAACTTCTAGCAACCACTGTCCAAAGATGAACTCCAGATCACTATCATCAAAATGATGATCCAAGAAAGTACCTTGGGGTGGAAAAAGTCAATGGGACAAAAGTAATAATTTAGAGAATCTATAACTATTCTTTGAATACTGTCCTTGAAATAATTACAGAATTAGCAAACAGGGGAATTGTTTATCAACCAATCTAGGTTTCTGTTTCCAAGACTGTATACTGCCCCATTTACAAAGGAAAAATAGAAATCATAGCCTGGAAGTGCCACAAAGAGAATCTCTGTGAAAAGGACTGAAAACTGTCATGTGGACTGAAGAAACTGGTAATGAAAAAGAGATGCAACTGGCCAGTTAGACCATGGCCTCAGAAAGGGGTCTGAGTTTAGGAACAGATTTGATATCTTTACCCGTGGTGGAGAAGGCAGTAAGCTAGGAGTTGCTGAAAGGCAGGAGTAGTAATCAAAGTCACTGTGGCTGCAGAGAAGAATTACAATTCCTATCTTCCCCTTCCTCCCCATTCCAACCCAACCCCTGTAGTTCTTGCTATATTCACAAGATGCGTGAGCCTCTAAGAGGGTTGGGAAAGAGCAAATTATTTACACAAACCTAGCTGAAACAGAACTCACCCTTGACACATTGACACAAATGTGAAATATAAAATAAGGAGGGAAACCTTTTAGATCAGTAAAAATTACCTCAGTTGTTGTGATTGTAGATTGAAAAACTATATGTTCTTTCACTGGAAAGAATTTCTATATTGTAGAATGACACAAAAATACAGGTGCAAATACTGGAAAGATGTAACCAATACTTGCATCCTGCATTGCACCACATAACCACTGAAACCTCCACACAACTGAAGTCTTGTTCTCTTCCTCATGAGCACAAAGGAAGCAGTGGGGCCTCTCCCTTTTTTCAAATAAAATTGATTTCTGCAGGATACCTCTGTCTCCTTTGTGGACACTGGCATTTGGCAGAGGGATTTTCCACACACCCACATACACCAGCATCCTGCTATTTGAATTTCTTCTTCTACAGCAGAATTTTTCCACACTTAAGTTAAAACTCAAGCCAACTTCATTAATTAGTTTGTGAGGTCTCATCATCAAAATATGAATTAAGCATTCCTTTATTGTGTTTTCACTGAAATTACACCACAAACTCTTCTGGGCAAGATACAAACCAGCCTTTGATTCTCAAGAAGGTAGGAGGATGAAAATTGCTGCTTCTTCGGTGCTTATAATGCACACAGAAAAAATTACCAGAACTGTCCTGAACAGTGTAGATTGTTCATTTTCCATTTAGATGTGCCACTCTTTTTGCTTTAATGCCCACGAGCCAGCAGCATGCTTTTGTTTGGAGGCTGACAACGCCTGCTCAACTCTTCTCTATTCTAGTTGCTGTTAAGAATCAACTGCCAGACCATTCCAGAAAACTAATCAGAAAATCCTGGCAATGTGAGTGGATTCTCCAGTCAAAACAGAAATCCTCCCTGGATCTGCACCTAGCAACTAGCAGGGGCACCGCAAGCTGCCGGAGTGATTTTATGTGAATGGCTGAATCCGCACGTTGAATCACTCACGGCACCATCTGTAAAAGCCTCTGCTGTTTCCTTCCCTTTCCCAGGATGGAGCTGAAGAAAACTCTCACAGAGCAGGAGCAAGAAGGGTCAATGTGTGTGGTGCACTCTGCTGACTGGCACACTGAATGTCTCAAGAGGAATCCCTGAAGTCACTAAAGTTCAGGCTGGCACAGAACAGCTTCAGAGTTCAACTCATGGCCCAGCTAACAGTCCCATCTAACACAAGAGCAACTATCATTCTCTGACTGTGCAGAATTTAACTTTGTTTCTCAATTTTAAATTAATAGGGTGAATGCGAAAGATCAGCTGCCTTTTGTTCTGAAAGCCTAAACAAAAAGGATTAGAAGTGTGTTCTGTGGCCTCTCCGTGGTACCCATAGCACTCCATAGAGAAGCTAATCTGCATTTTTGCAAGTACTGTTCAAACAAATATAGGAAGAGACACATCTCATTTATCACTTCTCTACAGAGTTTGGAGATTGTGTCCATAAAAATGAAAACAAAAGAACACCATTAAGTGAGGTAGTGCAGAGTACCCTTGCATTAGACCCTGGTGCTAAGAGCACTCAAACGAAACAGCACCCACCCAACCACCCTGCCCAAAAAAAAATTAAGACTATCATCGCAGAACAGATTACAGGCACAAATCCAAGATTACAGCCACAGATTCTAAATGCAGCTGTTTTGTTAGCCCCTACTAAAACCTATATGACTCCTGTTTTAACTACTAACAACTGTTTCAGATCCTCCTCACAATACTTCAGATTATCCACTTAAAATGACAGTGCAATGAACACAGCTACCATTTCACATGTTTTAGTATCAAACTATAAAATAGATCTTTAATCATTCAAAAATCTCTTTTTATTCTTTCTTTTTTTCCTTTTTGAAAATGGAGACTGCATCTATACTAAGATTACTAAAATCTTTCAAGCACTTTGGAATGTTGAAATCCACCATCCATGCTAGCAAGCTGCTAGGGCATTGCCTGACAACAGTACTGTTTCACCCAATTAGCATTCCTGCTGACTAGTTCCCAGGTATTGACTGGCAAATAGGAGAGCGCAGGAACAATTCCCAAAAGACACGTAGACATTCTGTTTTGGAGACAAAACTGTTTGATTAGTCTCTGTGCCTGGAAACAAAACAAATATACACCATTGCAATCTTAACTTCATGCATCAATTTCTGCAAATTCCACCTTATTGGTATTTAATAAACTATTATATCCTGTTGTAAATTCTTCTGATACTGTTTGGGTTTGAAAGATGGGTATATTGTGTGCTCATTTTCATTTTGCAATCCCATTTATTTCCAGCTCTCTGTTATATGAAAAACCAGGAAAATTTGGCATACGGACTGATGGCATGAAAAAGGTTTTACATGGTGTTGTCAGAAATTCCAAAGTCACCTTTGCAACATTGCCCTTTTATAGGAAGTTTACATATTACAACATCAGGACAAAAAATGGTCAGATGGGAATCATCTTGGTTTGCATTTTTTGAAGTACAATTCTAATCCAAAGAGAATTGCTATGGGGAAAATATCATGGTGAGATAACATGTTTGAAAGGTGCAAAACGGATCTTTTATACAAATTGTTTACTTCTTCCTGGGGTTAAAGTAAACAAGGGAAACATAACAGTATTTTTAATGAAGATGTCGACTCATTTGACATATTTTCCAAAGAAAGAATTTAAAGAGCAATGATTCTGCAGCCACTTCACACTTAGGTATGTTACTGCAATTATTTTGAATGGCCAGACTTCCAACTATTGCAGGAGTTATTTCCATTTGTGAACACTTCTGCTGGAAAAGAACTCAAGGTGTACTGCCCTTTACCTCCTCATTTCTGGCACTGAACAACCCTGAGAAATTTTATGCATTTACTTAACCATATACAGACAGCTATGACACATTTTCTCTCAAGTTTCCAGGCAGGGGAAACTTTTCCTCAAAATGTAACAGGACGAGATCATCAGTGTTCATTCTTCAGAAACTCCCATGAGCAGCAACCACAAATTTGATGACTACTGTTCACATTTGGCTTACTACTGCCACAGAGCAGCATCTATCTTGAAATGGCAAGCACACTGAAACGGCAACAGCTGATTATCAATACACCTCCACCAAAAACATGTTAGACCCTGAAAAGAGGAAAGCAGAAACACTCTTAGGAATTGAATGCCTGTAGCTGGAAAGGATAACATAAACTGACTGTGGAGGAGTGAAGAAAGAAAAGTGTGTTGTTGACATTATTGTTGTTGTTGTTATCATTATCGTAATCATTATTACTATTATTTCATGCCAGAAAGAAGAAGATTTATTATTAATGTATTTACTGCTGAATCATTAAAACTGTGTTTTCACTGTCAGACAAGGAATTAAAACACAGTAAGAAGAAGGAACAAAAATGTAATTAGTAACATCTGGAATGGGTCTCTGAGAAAGCAAGGCTAGGGAGAAAAATGAGGCAGCATTTAAGCAACCAAAAGTGAAGGAACAGACAAGAAGCCTCAGCTGAAGGAAGAACTATAAGGAGATATATTCCATATGCAGCAGGGAAAGGCACAGCCAAAGTTGTATGATGACAGCTTGACTTTAACAGGAAAAGGAGAGAAGGATTATCTGGACGTTATGAACCTTGCTAACAGGTTGACATTATCCACACTAGGGAATGGGGGGAGAGTGCAAAAAGAGAGAGAACAACAAGAAGATGAGGAGAGCCCTTTCAGTATATTTGATTTAATAAGCCAAAATACCCAGAAGAACAGAGACCTGTACCACAGAAAACAAGCATTTTGTCACAGAGATAATTACTCTCCAGTCCTCCAACCCACCTGCTCTTTTTGAGGAAGAAGAAAAAAATCAGCTGCCATTTTTACTGTTCTTTAACCTAAGTGTTTAAAGCTTGAGTTTTTAATATAATATCTACAGGGACCAACAAAAATGATACAGACTCTCTTTTTCACCTTCCCATAGAAAAGGCATTAATTTCTCCTTTTCTTAAAGGTAAATTCAGGAGCATTGATACATGTTATCAAATAATATCTGACCTCTATAGGAAATTCCGTCTAAGAAAATACAAACAAAAAGTGAAAATACATTACTTCCTTACAAATGATTCATTTTGGCCAGTTAATTCTGCCAGATTATTGCTTCTTGGCTGCTTCCTCTATTCGATCTGTATCAGTGCGCTGAAGATGCTTATATAGACGAGGGCGTCTCAAGGTGCAAGAAATCTAAGCCTCATGAGGTGCCAAAAGCCCTTTCAGGATGAAAAAAATGCATGAAATTCCTCCACAGCATTCTGTATCTCACAGGAGCCACTTTTCTACCGCACAGGATCAAAATGATGATTTGCAGCTCAGAGGTACAAGCTGTGGTGCATTGTGCTATTGATTTTCCAGTTGCCTTTTATTATTACTTCAGCTCCATATCTACTGTTCAGCTAGCATCCAAACATGAAAGACCATAAAGAATGAAAAAATTTTTATGCAAAGCTGAAAGAAAAACATAAGGAGGGTAAAAGTGAAAAGATTATGCCTACGTTTTAAACCAGCAACTATCCTTTTAGCTTGTTTCTTTTAACTAAATAATTCTGTCTAAGGATACCTACATTTTTCATAACTTTTTTCCTCCACACATCAGCACCAGGCCCACCAATATATTAAGTTACTTACCACCTACATTGTTTCTTTTTACTGAAACACATGCTCATCTTCAGCCATGGGTTGGGTAAATCGTTAAGCACATAGGCCTTTATTTACTAGCAATCAAAATATGAATGACAATGTCAATCACAACACAAAGCAAACAGGCAGTTAAAAATTAAAGGCAAGACTATGGTCTTTAGGATAGAAAATTTTCAGATTTTGCTCAGTAATCAGGCAACATGAGAGTCTGGAAAAAAAACTAATTCATCATTAATAAGCTTTAGCCAACAGTAAAGCAGTTCAGCAGCAGTTTAGTAAATATTGGATAAAATCCTGTATAAACCAGCTCTATGAGTATTTTCATTTAAAAATAGCAAAAAAAGAACAACAGAGTTCATGAAGTGGTAGCAATATGACAGTGTTACACATAGGGATGTGCATTTTCTTTACCAGAAGAAAAGAAACCAATGTTAAGAAAATACCAAGTTGTAGAAACATACATCAAAATCCATCATGAAAATTAATTTCTTAATTTTTAATGAGAACTCCCAACACCCTAGTAATCTTCTAGCAGCACTGTCTATTCCTGTTTTCTTTTCAGCCCTGGAAGGAGCTACAAGCATATCCTTAAGAACTATTAATACAAAAAAAACAAAACCAAAAACAAACAAACGAAAAAAAACCCAACCAACAAACAAACCAAAAAAACCCAACTTTAATCAAACACATGCAATTACAACAAAGATAGCTTTAACCCATAGGCTGAGCTTAATTATTAGCTTAATAATTAGAGAGTCTTCTCATCTGCAACTCTCACTAAGAGTACCCCTTGTACCCCTTGTACAATTAAAGGCACAAGCACAAAGTCAGGAATGCAAGCCTCAGTGTGCAGTTTCTAAAATGTGTCAACAGAACACGGAAAAGAGCTCTTCCTAACCTGCATCCCCTTCCTTATCTCATCCTGCTATTTTGAACTGCTATAGTATCAATCCAGCAGCTCAAGGTGCTTGCCAGTTACGCTTCTGACATCGCTTACAGGATAAATATAAATTCACTAAATCTCCTGCCTTCTGTCTACATAATCCCTTAACCTCTCCCTTTCCACAGCTGTGATTCTCTGCCTTCTTTTCATCTCTGGCCCCTCCGCTATTTTCATTCTCATGTTGCCTTCCCTTTCCCACTTATTTTTTAAACTTACTGACATTCAAGCATACCTTCACAGTGAGACTCATGGTCACTACTCTTTTACTTCATAGCCTGCTTCAGCATGCTGTTTTGGTTTTTAAACTTTATTGAGGGGTGGGAATTTTAAATAGAGCTCTCTGGTTGGCATATTTCTTTTAAATTTAGCATCTGCCTGCAAGACACAGACCAAGCAGAAAATATTAAGAAAGTAGGCAACTTTCCAGTGATCAGTGTGCTACAAAAAGAACTATACAGAACAGCGTATGTCACATTTGAAAGAAAATTAAAAAAAAAAAGTCAAGCATGTAAATTATTAGCCGAACTACAGGCAGCAGTATGTAAGCTGCACAGAAGCTGCTCTCAAAATTAGATTGGTAAAGCACAAGACCATTCTACACTATTGAACCATCAGCTGCAGAAAGAAGTGAGCTTTCTCAGATTTTGTCGCTTTCATTTTAAATTCTGCAAGAAGAGTTAAAAGATCTAGGAACAGACCATGAGTAAATCAAAGCTTTGCTCTGCTGTATTTTCTTCCTGATTCCTAAACCAGTTTTTAAAAATAATGTCTTTTCCTTGCTCAAAATCTGGACACTTAGAAATTCAAGTTTGTTCTTTTAAGCAACAATCAAATAACTATAGAGATAAAATTTTTAGAAACAAAAAAGTATTGTAGCCAACTGATATTTTTAGGAGTATCAATACAGATTTTTATATGGGAAAGCTCATACAAAGCAAAACCTGTGTCATTAAAAAGGCCCCGTTACAGCATGGTTTTACATATGGGCTGAGGCACAAGAAGATTCAGTCATGCAGTATTTCTACAAAGAAACATACAGACAGCTAAGTTCACTAGCACTGTCAATAACAAGCTCCAAATGATACAAAAGCTTCATTCATGCCAACCTTCTCTCCAGCTGTGCACAGCTGGATCTGAACAACTCAAGGAATAAAGCAAAACTTGAACTAAGGAAGTGAGCACGTGGTAAGAGTTAAACCAAGACTTGGTCCCCCAATAGTCTTGAAGGCTATTGTTACTAAAAGGCTAAATTGGTGCATTAAGATATTGCTTGAAGTCTGCAGAATGGAAGTTTTTGCCCATTATGCCATTGACTCAGAAGAGAAGTATCTCATTAATACCTCCAGAAAGGAGGTCTTTCAGCTGCTCCAGACTCATTTCCAATAGTTTTGAAGACCTACTTCCCCCACTGCCCTCTTTCAAACCTTGGTTCTGTGCTTTATCAGGCAGGCTGCACAAGCAGGTCACCTCCTTCTCTTGCAAATGCAAACAAACAGTGGCCACTGGCCCTTCGGGCTGTTTTTCATAACCTCTCAATTTTAGCTGTGCTACAGCAGCTTCACCCTACTGCTGCTATAAGACTGTCTGACTACAGGTCACAGAGAGCCTTCACAAAAAAAAAGTATGGGAAAATAAACATCACCACAAGAGTAGTTAGGTGTCCCTCGGGCCCCAGCCCTTTCTTGTGTCTGTCACCATTTCATCTAATTTGCAGTCACCAAGTCTCTCTCTCAGATGAGGAGGACGATGCACTGAATCTTGACCTTTTAGCTGCAAACCTAGCCTTAAGCAACTTGGTGACCTACATGGCAGCTGCACAACTCAATAACTAGTTGGCTGGAGTCTGAAAATACATGATTCATTTCTGATTCTCCCCACACTGCCCCATATGCTGTCACTAGATTATTCATTTAAAAAAGTAATTTCCAAAAGTACAGTTTATTATTCTGATGGCTTGATGAAACACTGCTTTGAAAGAACTCAAATAGTAGAAAGAAAAACGTAATTTCTTTTCCTGCCTAAACACTGAAATTTACCCAAGAAGGAAAAAAATACTCACATATGCATATGCAGCTTTTAAATATATGTGCCCCTGCTTACTTTCTCTAATGCTACCTCCCACTGATGAGTAACACACAATCCTGGTTGCATATTTTGTAGGGCCAAAGATCTACAGTGCGTCTGAAAATCGGCATACATCTCTGCCCAGAAGTGGTACCAGGATCCTGTGATACTTGTCTATGTGTGCAAGCCAACTGCTGGAAAGATAAACTTGAAAAAGTAGGATTTGGTAAAAATTGGTGTGCTAAACTGCAGCAAATCTTATTTGCACACCTCACTATCCAGACTAGCTGCACATCTCCCCTCCCTTTCCCCTGAAAATGTACAGCTAGATTTTTAGTCATCAGATTCCTTACTGCATCCTGTGTCCCTAGGAGACTCTGATGGCATTTCTCAGTGTTGTAGAATTAGGCTTTCTTATCCTCTTAATGACCAAAATACAGCTGTCCAACATGTTCCAGCTGGCATAACCCTGGCATCTCTACTGTAAAACTCAACAGCACATCATCTGGGCTATTTTGTCCCAGTGAACATGCATCAATATGCATATATAGAACTAAAAGTCAAGTGGGGGTTTCTTCCATTAAAAAAAAATTTAGTATCGTAAAGCTCCTAGCAAGTTTTGTCCACATTATAAAGTTCAAATACAGGTCTGACAGAGAGGCTAAAGACAAAAAGATGAGTGGTTTGGGATTTGTTAGTCTAGTGTCTTAAAAGCTATGCACACAAAGGAGAATAAATAAATTATACAGCTAGACTACATCTCCACAGTATATACAGTGATAGATAAGGGGTAGCTGTCTTATAGGATCAAGCAGTTCAAGGTTTGTGGCAAAGAGTGACAAGCAAGACAGAATATTGCTAATTGCATGTTTCTGGTGAAGTGACCAAGAGCAAAGTAATTCCTCATACTAGGTTCTGGATTTACATATTTAGAATTTCAGTACCTAAAATCCTACAGGGGGCAGGGGGAAAAAACAACTGGAGCTATTCCCACCTTTTAAATATTTTTGTTAGTACGCAGAGTGTGTACAGAAAGCAAGTTCCAAATGACATTATAACCAAATTCAATCTTCAGAGCTATCGTTAGAACTCTAATAGTTAACGCTTTTTCAACAGTGACTTTTCCCCTGTGTGCAGAACAAGCCACAGCAATGCAATACTATACAACTAGCTCTGAGCTCATTGCCTCACCTTGCACAACATAACACCTAACGTAACTCTTTATTTCTACCCTGTAGGCACCAAAAGCCATACTCTTAGCACATGTAAATCTGTTGGATACTACAAACCTAGAGAGCTGCAATAACATCATCTCAGATTCTGACCTCAAGCTTATCATTGTTTAAAAGAGCCTTATTTTTAAAGGTGCTAAATAAGTTATGCAAAGCTTGCATTAGGCTCCAAGAAAAGACTCTGAAGGCCATGCTGCTTCTTACCCAATAAAGCTACAATCTCATAACCATGCTCTTCATTAATAAGAGCACTAGAATGATACAAGTACAAAATGCTTTCAGTAATTTCCTGTTATTCCAGGCTACAAGCTGTTTGAGAGCAACTAGAACGCAACTACATACTGGGAGAGGAGTGTGTGGAGAGCAGCCCTGCAGAAAGGGGTCTGGGGGTGCTGGTCAGCTGCAGCTCAGTGTGGTCAGCAGAGTGTGCCCGGGCAGCCAGGAGGGCAAAGCCCATCCCGGGCTGCATCAGACACAGCAGCAGCAGCCGGCCAATGGACAGGATCATCCCGCTGGATCCAGCCGTGCTGCGGCCTCGCCCTGAGACCTGTGTGCTGTGCTGGGCCCACAGTCTGAGAAGGGTGGGAAGGTCCTTGAATGGTCCAGAGGAGGACAGCAGAGCTGGGGGAAGGGCTGGAAGGAACATCCTGTGAGGAGGAGGCTGAGGGCTCTGGGTGTGTCTAGTTTGGAGAGAAGGAGGCTGAGGGTGACCTCAGTGTTCTGAGCTTCTTTAGGGAGGATAGGGAGGAAGATGTACTGATCTCACTGGGATCCAGTGACAGGAGATGTGGGAATTGAAAGCTGTATCAGCTTTATCAGGAGGTTCAGTTTGGACATTAGGGAAAATTTCTTTACCAGGAGAATGATCAAACACAAGAGCAGGCTTCACAGAATTGATGCATCAAACCTGTCCGTGCCTTAAAAAGAGACATTTGGATAGTAAAGCTCTCAGTAATAGGCTTTATGTTTTGGTCAGCCGTGGAGCAGTCAGGCAGTTGGACTAGGTCATTGGTTTAGGTCCCTTTTAACTCGAAGTATCCTACTCTGCTCTGGTATTAAATAGCTCTGCTGGAACTAACAAAAACCATAATTAGGTCCAAGTGAAAATGGAACTTGCATCTCATGGCACTTGATTTTTTTTTAGCCATAATGGTCTTTCTATATGATTACCAACTTGATTTAAAGCTGTAGTTCTTTCATACTACCAGAGAGATAGAAAGATGAACTGTGAGTGACAACTTCCTAAAAGACGATTCTCATCTTCTGACCTGGGTGCCAGGTTCATCTCTGTGATTCTATGAATGATATGGAAATTTCAGATGGTAACTTGATTTTAATGCTTGCAGTTAAATCTATAAGAATCTATAAGTCTTCCATAATGCACGAGAGTTATGGATCTTGTTAGAGCACCTGAAATGCCCCTCCTTTCACACACTACAAACATTGCTGCTCCACCAGAAAATCACAGACTCCTTGCTGTTTGCATGCTTATCCTTATCACTTGAAGGGAAAAAAAAGAGGGACTAAGTAATTAGGAAGAGGGACTGCAGTGGAGTTGGTTTTTTCTCAACCGCACCGCAACTACTATCATTGAAAAACCTCCTCCAAGTTATCTTTTGTCTTAGATGAAAAGCAAGAGGGGGCAGCGCTTCATTTTGAACTCTGCCCGCTATCTCGGTAACGGTGGCTCCCGACACCGTACGCTGCGGGCCTTGCTTCCAAGGCAGGGCTTTCCCGGCATCGGAGAGCGAGTCCTTCCGCACGCCGGCTCCGCAGCAAGCGGTGCCCTCCGGGGCGCCCCGTTACCGCCCCGCGGGACGGGGAAGTCGCCGCCCGGATCTCCCTCCTCGCCCGGGCCACCGCAGCCAGAGCGCTCCTCCCGCCCGCGGGGACGCGGTGCCGGCGGTGCCGGAGCCCGACGGATCCCGCGGCTCCAGCAGCGGCCGGGCGGGCTCCAAACGTGCGGCGTGGCGCAGCACCGGGAGGCGGCGGAGCAGCCGCGGCTGCCGCGCCGCAGGTGCGCGGAGCGCCGCGCCGGGAATGGGGCGTGCGGG
>VZRM01006574.1:182784-196131 GCA_013397955.1 Grantiella picta
GCCGCCGCTGCGTCAGGATGCGCCCCGCTGGCCGGCCTCAGCATCGTCCTGCGCCGCCCCCGGCATGGCACGGCACGGCGCGGCCGCGGGGGCACCTCTCCGCCCGCACCTGCTCCTCCCGCTTCTCCGCCCCACCGGTCCCGGCCGGGCTTCCCGCGGGGCTCCGTTTCGTCGGGCTGGCAGCGCCGAGAGGGACCATAGTCAAAACGATTGTTTGCCTTCCCCCCCCACGGGCGTGCCTCGCCTGGTTTTGAATGCACCTGAGCGACTGGTACTCTCGTGGGAAAGCCCGGTGCCCCGCAAACGGGGGACATTCCCCAGGCTGCCGGCGGAGAGAGGAGTCCCCACGCTTCCTGCCCGCCCATATTGTGAGTCTCCACAGTATCCCAACACAGCCCGAGGCAGGAGGAGAACCCTGTGGAATATATATATAAAGTTATATAAAGAAACCTCGCCAAAGATGAGTGTACCCTAACGAAAAAGAAGAAAACGTAATGCAGCTTAATGTGAAAGTGCAAGCGTTGGAAACTTGTTTCCTCAGGGAAAAGAAATGACCCATTAGGGAGCAGCAGTCACACCCCATTTGTTGTCTAAGTGGGAAAGAAAATAAAGCATCCAGTGGTTTCACTATTAGGCTCTCCATCACAAAAGGTTGTATACATTTGTGTAAAACTTTGCTTGCAGAAAGCAAGCACCAAAGTTAACCAGCCTTGAAACAGGGATCAGCACTGTGTTAAAAAATGAGCACTTTCCTTTGCAATGTGAAATGAAAAACAGCCAGGGCAAAATGGGATGTGACTGGGAGTTTACAAAGAGAAAAGAAGCACTGACAGTCACATAGGAGCTGCACTTCAGTTATTTTGCCTACTTGTGATTACCTGTGAAAACAAATTTTTGAAAATCCCATGTAAAAGCCTGAGTGGCGCTACTGATGTAAACTGTTCCTTTGGTTTTCTGGTGGACTGCTAACAGCAGGAAATACAGGCAACCACAAGCAAATGAGAAATATATAATGCTCACTGCCATCAGCTAATAAACATGCCACAAGCAAATGAGAAATATATAATGCTCACTGCCATCAGCTAATAAACATGCAAAGCCCTTTAATGTGGAACATAAAAGAAAAGCTATAAATATATGCTTCTCAGAAATGATAAATGCTTTCAATTACATAGTGAATAGTGAAGCAAACCAGTGAGTATTTAAAACAGATTATTCACCTCCGCAGCCACAGTCAGCCCACAAGTTATGGAAGAAGGTCCTTATCAGCTGAGACACCAGTTGTGGACACCCACTTATTAATAATAAAATAACACTTTTTGTCTTACAGTCCTGTAACATGGGAACTCAATAGCAGGGTTTAAGCCCACATGCACATTGACTCTCAGGTGACACAGATTTTCCTGCTTCTCACAGAGAAGGAATCTTTTCTTTCTAAGCCAAATATTTTAGCTTTCCTTCAGTCTCTGCAGCACACATTTCTCTGTCCAAAAGCGGAACTGTAAGAGGGAGCTGAGCCAATGATGAAGATTTAGGGAGCAGGTCATAGTCTACCACTGTCTGAAAGGGTTTTTTGCTTTACCATCAGGACCACATGGAGAGGCACGAGCTTTCCAGGCATTCCCAGAGTTACAGCACCAGTGATGACAACAACATGAAATCCACATCTCCAAACTGTTGCACAGCAAGTGTGAACTAGTGTGTATCAACAGCAGCACAGCTACCTGAGCACAGAGCTCAGCAGAATTTTACTTGCTTGTTGTAAAAACAGGTCACTCTTGTCTTTTTGGTCACTTTATTTGCCTCTTTAATACCTCATACCATGTAGGTCTGAGCTGCCTGAGAACTATGTAAGACAAGTAACCCATTTCTATGTTTCTATTACCACAGCAATAGTTTTTACTGCACAGAATGTGGCAGCTACCTACAGGAAGACACCAGATAAATGAAACAATCAAAACCAAATTATCCACATGTAAGGGGAAAATAACCCAACCCAAACATCAAAGAACAACAAAAAAACCCAACCAAGCAATGAAAGAAAACACCCTGCCCAGTTGGAACTTCACGATGTAAATCATCAGATGAATTTTGCATCACATATTAGGACTGCCATCTCTTCCTTGTTCAAAACGCACTCTAGACTTTTCCCTTAGAATTAGAAAGCTCTTAAAGGTTTCTTAGCATTGTAAATTATGCAGAAAAAATCCCACAAACTTGCCTCAACACTATATCAAAGTGCACCCTTTTTTGCCATATCTTTGAGGCCAAACAGTCCTTATGCAGCTAGCATTTGCAAAGATCACCCGAAAAGTCAGATACTTGAGGAACTAGCATTAAATTGTACAGCAAATATAAGAAAACACAAAGCAACACATAGATAAATTCAATTCAGTTATCAGAAAATGCAGAGCTGATGGAGTATGTAAAAAAATATGCTGCTTGAACTTGCAGAATACACTTCTGTCTCTGCAGAAGGTTATCAGCTACTGCTGTTGCTGCCAAGACCACGGCATGTTACGGAGGGATTTATCGAAGCACTCACCTGACTTTGTACTGCAGACCTTGGAAGGTCTGATGGGAGGTCTCAGTACCAGGTAATGATGGCTGCAGTAACTGGTTGGGTGGGGGGTAGGCACATGCTGAAATGAATTTTACATTCATCAGTCTCAGAACCACTCCCTGCAATAGCCACAGTCCCATTCTTTCTTCATTTAACTGGTCACTGACTGACTTTGCTCTGGGATGAGTACATGTGTAGGGCCTAAGAGACAGTAGCCTACTTACCTAGGAATTGCTGCCAGATACAAAGTTATATTTAGGGACAGCAGGGAGCACTAATGAGCTTGAGTAGTACTTTCATATCTGGATGATTCTGCATGGAGCCAAATTACAGAATATAATAGTCAAGGATTTTCCCTTCAATGGCTGATAATAACAGCAACAGTAGCTCTTTCAATTAATGTTTATAATTTAACCAAATATATAGACTATTTAACCAAATATATGATTTGGGTTTGTTTGGGATTTTTCCAAATACTCAAAGATTAATCCATAAATACAACTGCTACGGCTGTAAACACTGCCTGCCATGGGTCAGACCTTGAGTTCCAGCATGGGTAGACCAAATACACAAATCACTGTCTCCACAGGGGTGCCCTGCATGACGCACGAACCTCCTTCCCTAAGGCCACAGCTCCCCATTGCCTGGCCCTTGGGTCCCTCACAGGGCTCTCACAGCCAGGTCATTAGCACACCCAGAAATTAGCCGTCGCTCAGAGATCATGGTACCATAAGGAAACAGTGAAATCACTAAAATTTATGAAGTCTGGGGCAGTTTAGAATTTACTCAGCTCCCTTCTACAACAGGATTAGGAAGTCCAACACTAAAATATTTCAGAAGAGGACAGATGATGGGCATTAGGCTTCTCCAGAACATATCCTAAAGAGTGGGAGGTGGGGGTTGAGCTCGCAATGAATCAATAGTTCAGGAAGTAGGTTCCTGTAGTCAGGAAAGTGTGAGTTTTGCTATCAAAAGCACAAAGTCCGCAGGAAAGCTGGCTTCCTAGGTATGGTAGAGATCCTGTTACAAAGCAGAAAGTTTGAATGATCTCTGAAGGTCCCAGTTCACAAGGCAAACAAATCACTTATACCAAGACCACAATTTTTTTGCATACACTTCATTATGTTCAAGAGAATTACCTTTGAGACACACACTGTATTACTGTAAAATATAGTAACCAGGCTGAAATAAGCACTGAAGCAATGGAAGATCTGGGCATACCAGGCAGCACATAAAATATTAAAACAAAGAGATTCCAGACATATGGGTTCTCTTTTGTTTCAATCATAAGTAGTCATTTTTAAAAGATACCTTTATATCAAGAAAAAAACAATTGTTAAAAAAAGCAAGGGGTTTGTATCTTGAAATAAAAGGTTTCTTACATGTAAATATTACACCAGTAACTTGAAAACTGTATATAAAGTATTAATGCATATATCTAAAAAACCCTGACAGTATTGAAATAGACATAAACCACAAAAGAAAATATATTTAAATAGCAAAATTTCTACTGTTCGCTGGGGGCAGAGTTGAGTCAGAAGGTGAAACTTGATTTCACATAGGGTTTCTACTTTCTTTTACATTATAGGAATAGTACAAACCCATAACACAGTTGTTTCATGGATGAGAAGGCAACAAGATACATAAAATACTACATTATTTTACAACAGCCAAAAGAGACTCAGGATTTTCATGCTGGTACTCCAGAGGGAGCTGTCACTCCCTAAAATCCACTAAAAAATGCAGGGCTATCAGTGATATATTTGGCCCCAACTGCCCCAGCAAAAAGACCTGGAGTGCTATTGAAATTTGCAGGGCTGTATCACAGCCTGCATGGCACTGCTGGTCCTGTTGGCTTCCACATTCCTTGGGTGCACTTGTGCACCCCAACTATGGCTCACAGGGGGAGAAGTGGTAGTCAAAAAAACAGGTATTTTCCTCTACTGCTGAAGTTTAGCAATCTCTACAAAGATTCAGAACAAAGTACAGGAAGAACATTACAATATTCCATTCCAGCAGAGAATTACAGGTTGAATTTACCATACAAACTTCTCAGCAAATTTCCTGCAGATGTCTTCTGGAAGTTCAAACTCCAATCAGCATTTGTCTGACTTAAACTGGATTGCACAATACCACACTTGAAATTTGCTGACAGGACCAAACTTTACATTGATTTTAATTATACAATACAACTACCACAAAGGCAACTGTCAGATTTCAACCTTTGGTTTGGAGCGTACAGAGTCAGTGAGACGGTTATTGTGATTCAGCTGGTTCTGGGACTAGCCAAGACTTCCTTATCAGTAGGATCAAAATGTTTCTTTGGTATTCTTTTCAGGGTATATGTAGCCAGCTATCCTAATCTAATTCTAATCTAGTGATTCTAATATCACTCCCTGGAAAACTACAGCAGGCAGTGTACTCTCTCAGTTTCCTATGCTGCATCTCGAAGGACTGTCTCTCCTCTGAGGACTAAGCTTGTTCCCAAAAACTTTCACTACTGGTTCTCCCTAGCTGCTTTCACACAATCCATGCAGTATTCTTCCAAGTTTGTTAACAGCCCCAGAGAAACCCTGCAGCTACCACTGCTGAAAGATTTACAAGTTTTGCATGTGACACAACCAGTGGTTTCGGATGTCTACCGTTAATTAAGTACCTAGTAGAACCTGATTGTCTCATGCTGAATGCATGAGAATGGCTGCCACATCCATATACCTCTTCAGTCTATGATTTAAAAAAATTTCCACACCATTGATCTAGTAATCCAAAAAAGGTTCTCTCTATCTCCTGATCAAGCTGCAAATCAGAGCTCTGTTCTCCTGACTGTATTTGTACATAGACATAGAATATAGCAACCTGACTAAACAAAAAAGTTCGTTTTTTAAGTAGATAGAGATGTATTTGCAGGGAGCGTTGATAATTGGAAAAAAGATATATTGCCCACCTACAGCTCAAAGAGTTCTTCCTTTTATAGAATTTGTTTATATAAATGTTTAGTAAGACTCCAGTTCAAATACAATCTAATGTTACAACAAACACCCACATTTTTTCAACTTTATTATTGCAAGTAGGAGTAAATTTGATCATTACTGTCGCAGTAAGTCATCATAAAATATATAAAAACCACATCAGCATCAGTTACCTGGTGGCCAGTCCAGCAAAATATTCAGAGCCAGGCATTGAAGAGCTCTCAGCATCCCAAAAGCCCTACTTAAGGAGTGCACAGAGAAACAGTCCCCACCACACACCTTCCCGTGTCTCCTTTTATACTGTTCTTGTTACTGGGTGGAATTTCGATGCTCATGGGCAGAATTCTCTTGCAGTAACATCCTGTTTCCATGGCTGCTGCACATGCACTCTAAAAGAGCTCCAAGTGCTTAGACAAGTTTTGGCTGGTTTTATAGTTCCTTTTCTTCTTTTGGGGTTGTTCTGAGTTTTAATATTCCCATCATAAGACTTGAATTTTATATCATTTGTCTGCAGTGGTAGTTGTCTAATTTCAAATGTGTTTAAAGCACTTTCCTAGCCAGGAATTATCCTCAAAGTTTGGGTCTGTATGAGGAATCACATTTTACACCATGTCAAATCTGCATAAATCAAGGTAATGTCTAGCAAAATAAAACATCTGCTTTGCACAATTATGTCAGGTTCCTAGTGCATCCTTTGAACAAAATAAGTATTACAAGAAAAACATGTATGATATATAACATGTATTTAAAGTTTGTTCCTCTTTTCAGCATCTAATCTGTATCCAGCGTCTGTTATTAAAGTAATTAGCGCCATGATTTTTAAATAATAATATGCAACAATACCAGTTTCTGATACAACTTTCTTTGTGGATTCTTGTTTCTGTCATTAATTCCCTTCCAAATTACTGTAAGGACTGTTGCTTTTTATTGGTCTGGCTCTTTTAATTATGTAGAAGCTAATTTGGACAGGATTTAAAGTTGCAATTATCTTTGTTGTTGAACTTCCTTGCCCATGAGAGGCTCTACAGTGCAAGAGCAAAGTAAGCTTGTACGTGATTGCAAAATGGAGGCTTGGCTACCCAGGGAAGAGCTGTGGACTAACTACACGGAAAAAATGCATCAGAGACACCAAAAAAGTGTACTTCAAAAGCCTTCAATAGTAACTGCTCAGAAACAGTAATCTTACTACTTACTTGTAGAAGCAACATTTTAAGATACATATTCTCCCTGCCACTTTCCAGAGCCAGCAGGCGGCTCCATCTCTCTAACGCTTCCAAAATTAATGGTTCTACATCAGAGCATAGTGTTGCTATTGTAAGTGATGTTGAAATATAAATTGCATAACTTTTACATCCTGGGTCTTATGAGACAAATACAAGATAAGAAGATAGAATAATAAATCTGTTGCAAAACCTGTATTTCCAGTGGAGGCCAGAGTCTTTCACAGTAATAAAACACTACTGGAGAAGCAATTTTTATTCTCACATAGACTAGAATAGAAACAGTATAGCTCTCCTAGATGTTCTCTTCAGCTATGATGGATTTCTTTTTGAAGAGACTAAAGAAAAGAAAATAGTCTTTCTGTTACTCTGTGGTCTTTATTTCCAGTCTGTGTCTGTACTAACACTGAAATTACTCTAGATTGCATGTGACTGGTCTCAAGCAGCAGCTGTGCACTACCTCTGCCAGCAGCCTTCCACACCCAGGGAGAAAAATCTATGCATTTTCCTGAATGTGCTCCAAATGTAAGACAGAACCCCTTGCCTCTCACTACCATTTTTGAATCACACTGCTGCAACTCTAGTTGTTACTCTGGACTGAAACCATTGTTATGCTCACATTTTTTTACACTCTCAACATGGCAGATAAATTTAAAAAAGATAAATTTTATAAACTCAGGGTTTCAGACAATTTTGCTCTGTTGAGCACTTCTCTGGAGTACTTATGTTAATACACTGGTTTTGGTCATATCACATGAAGAAATCTTTATGTGGTAAAACATACTTTGATTTCTTAAGCACAATTAAATTTGGTAAGACTCTTGTGCAAACATGAAGTTGGTACTGAAAGATTTAACTAGGATCACACCAATAAAATAAAGTCCATAAAATGAAGATGTTTTCAAAACCTAAGGAACAGCCATGTAAAAAACCCAACTAATTTTCCACTTCTTATTTACATTAATTTTGTTGGAAGTCAGTCAACTAGCCATTGTATAAGCATGTTACAGTATTGCCTTTGCTGTTGTTAGGAAATTTTAAATCATTTAACAATAACTTCTGTGTTTAGAGCTATGCGTATTTAACCTTTAGATAAAGGTTTTCTTAAGCTTCCCTGTACATAAATTAGTGACCTAGGACATGTTCAGGTTATAGTATGGTATGAAGTATTGCATTATTCTTTCACCTGCAATTAGGCTCAGATGATTTTGTCTTTGCTTCAGCTTTGCAATGAAACTGAGAACATACTTGTGTCACTTAGAAGCAACAAAGCAAAGCCACTCCCATTCCCTCTTACCTATTTTTTCTTTGTTTTTGTACTGCAAACTGGAAAAATAAGAAGAGTTGTAATTTGCAACACTCCTTTTTAATTTTGTTAACATCATACCGTAAAGCTCTGATATTCAGTATAAAAAATGGGATGAGGTATCATATACAAAAAGTTAATATGATTTTAAAAACATTTTACAGCTTTAGTTTGATTCACTGATAAATGTCTGAAAGTTTGACTCATTTATCAAATTTATTACTTTTTTCTCAGTACTGGCAAATCCTGTTGGGTGGAGAAAACCAGTATGCAGTAAATTCTCTTCAAAAAGGACTTCAGAAAATGTATTGAGTGACTTCGTATTGCATAAAACAAATTCTGAAAATTGTTGGTAAAGTTTCGATCAACACAGCCATAATTTGATTATTATCTGCTTTACAACGAGGACTAACTGTGACCAACAGAACAACGCAGTATAGGTTTTTTCAGATACTCTCCTCAAAGTGTGCACATCATATTTGCACTCTCTGCCTTGTATTTACCATCAATGCATATTCAGGATTTAATTTGAAACCTCAAATGTCTCCATAAATTTGGGCCTTATCTGCTTGATAAAGTCTTACTCCCCTTAAGATCCAGGAAGCTCAGATTACTCAACACAGCTCAGCCCTCACTTTTATGAGAAGCAGATGTTCACGATGATGGATGTTCCTGGCAAGCTTTAAGAGGCCTGTGCACTTTTATAGTAGTTCACCATTATGCTGTGGTAAGTTTCCATTAGTAATTACCATGGGAATAGTTTTTTCTGTTTTGAATTTGGCACTATTCTGAAGACAACAGGCATTTCCTAGTATCCTTGGGAAGGAGATCGATACAGTAAAGGCAAACAGAAATAACTCCAGGAAAGTGAAATTCTCTCATTCATATTTCATGTTACCCTTCTCTAAAATTAGGCAGCTAATTTAAGTAGATGATAAAGCTTTACTGAATTCCATAAATTCAATATCAGTCAATTAGTCAGACCAGAAAAGATCAGAAAGACACTGAAAATACTCCTAATACCCATAAAATATACCAAATGCCATTTTTAAAAGTATTTAAAGATACAGTGTCTGGAAAATTCTTTAGGGGCTGAGAAGTACTTGATGGGTTCTCTGGTAGGTGTTCTTGAGGTTTTTTTGCCTTTTAGTTGTAGAAGTTCATCCTTCACCATCATATTTTAATTTCACCTGTTATTAAATATAATAAATAAAATATCAGAAGACATTCCATTGTCCCCTATTTCAGCTATGTGAATGTACTCTGGAATTCATGAAGCCATATAGGATTTTTTATATAACTACATCAGAGATTCAGAATCAAGTCCTGTATTTTGACAACTTTAGAAATAGAAATAAATTTAAATTATAGGGAAAAGACATTCATGGCACCTCAGCACAGCAAGCGATCTTCAAAGAAGAGGCATAGGACAAAATTTCCTAAGATGTACATACATCATTAAATGACGAAGACTAATATGAAACTCTTCCATGTTAAGAAATAATAAGTGTAAAAATATTTAATTGTCCTGTGACTAAGATAGACTGAAAGGGAAATCCTCATTCAACTCACATTGAAAGGATCCACACATGTTACTGGATCGACAACTTAATTAAACACATCTTAAGTACTTCACTGAGGCATATACAATCTGATGCTGTTAAGTCAACCATTTGGCTGAGTTTTATGCAGTCGTCTCTCCAGTTGACTACTAACATGAATTATATCTGCACAAATCATATGAGCCACACAAGAAGGAAGTCTGAATGTAATTGCCTTCTTCACATTGCCTGTAGGCTTTTGTGTTTGTACAATTCAATCAGCTTTCTCTAGATCCTTTTCTTCTCCCTGCAGCAGCATCTGCAGAGGACGCTGCTGCCTGTACAGAGCATGCAAACTGTGTCAGTGCATGCTCATGGTTTGTTATCCTGGGTTTGAGTAAAACAGAACCCCTGCCAAGATGTCCTGCAAAAACAAGGATATAAAATGGCTATTGGATAACATCATACCAGTCTAACATGGCTCTTTTTCCAAAATGAAAGGATATGCATAACGAAAAAAAAAGGTATTAAATAGAGAAGCTTGTTTTCTCTGCTGTGTAACAATCAAGCAGGATAAAATTTTGATAATCTAGTTACAATAAAAGCCACTGGGTGTGCACTGTAGGTGAGGTAGTCAGTTGCTCTTCATATTAGCAAAATCTCAGGAATTGTTGTGACAGAGCAATTAAAAGTTTTAATTCTGAGAATGGGAATAGCAATTGTGACTTTTCCAGGGTCAAAGTGACCTCTGGTCTTTTTAAGCTTGTTCATTTGGATCTCCCAAGAACTCTCACCCAAATTAAGCATTTTTCCCTGTCTCACAATTAATAGGCTAATAAATGGAAAAGATGCATGCAAATTCAATTACTTTAGCACAATCATACTATTACAGCAAAATATGTATTCAGTCACAGGGCGCCTTAAAGAAATCATTGTAGTCTGCTAGTAATTTGAGAACTGGCCTGTTTCAGTAATAGCCTAATAATTTTTAAGGCTCTGGTCTTTGTAAAGGATTTCTTAATAGGTAAGTGAAATACAGGCAGTCCCAGATCTCAATTAAATGGCCAGAGACAGACAACAATTCAGAATTAATAAACAAATAAATAAAAGATACAGATATAATTCATAATGTTATTTGAAGTGCTGTGCAAAGGAACTAAAATTTCATGCAGACTGGGAGACTTAATGTACTTTCTGAGAATTTATTTCAAGGTTTGATTGACACAAAAAATATGAAGGGGGCATACATAGTGCTCTGCTGACACCACCGGGTGGAGCAGCTCTCACAGGCACAGCAGATGCTTCTCCATTGCATAGGAGAACTTCAGTGTTGGCCGGCAGAATCACTGAATTTGATCCTTTCAGAGCTTTAAAAATGTTGCTAGGTCAGATATACATAGAGGATAATAGCAAGAAGACTTGGTATCTAAGAGCATTTCCACTGTTTGCCACAATCCTGCCCCTCTTCTCAGCCCTGATGAGGTCACATCTGAAGTGCCATGTCCAGTTCTGGGATTCACAGGGCAAGAGAGACATGGAGCTCTTGCTGCAGATCCAGCAAAAGGCTACAAAGATGACTGAGGGATTGGAGCATCTCTTTTACAAGGAAAGGTTGAGGGAAAGCTGGGCCTGTTCAGACTCGAGAACAGATGACTGAGAGAGGACCTCATCAATGTCTGTGAGTATCTGAAGGGAGGGTGCCAAGAGGATGGAGCCTGGCTCTTCTTGCTCAAGCAACAGGACAACAGGCAATGGGGAGAAATTGAAGCACAGGAAGTTCCACTCGAATATCGTGAAGAACTTCCTTCTTGTGCAGGTAGGTGACTGAGCACTGGAACAGGCTGCCCAGAGAGGTTGGGGTTCCTCCCTCTTTGGAGATACTCAAAAGATGCTTGGACAGAATCCTAACATCCTCTAGGTGACCCTGCTTGAGCCGGGGCATTGGACTAGATGACCCGATCGGTGGTCCTTCCCAGCCTTACCCACCCAGCAATTCAGTGATTTAGAAGTATGACTGGATCAATGCTTTAAGCCATATTTAAACGGAGTTAGGCATGACACGGCTGATGCCTTAACTATATTTTAAAGGCAGACCTTTACCACCAAAGGGTAAACCAGAATCCAACAGGCATCAATGTACACTTCGACACGCACTACAGAAATTACTGTTTCTGTTAAACTCATGTGTGTTACTGTGGCTGCAAACGGTGAATACCAGGCTAGGAACCGCTGGGAGGGAAACGCCCGACCAGACAGAAAAGCCTAAGACAAAGCAGGTTGGAGAGAAGATCAGGTAACTTCAGCACAAGGAGCGACTGCGGGGAAAGAGAGCNACCGGCCCTTTGTGCTTCCCCGCAGGACCACGGTCGGGTCGGAGCTGGCAGCCAAGGTAGGAGCGTGCGGGAGCCGCCGCCTCGGAGGCGTGCCGGGGCGGGCAGGNTCACAGGCACAGCAGATGCTTCTCCATTGCATAGGAGAACTTCAGTGTTGGCCGGCAGAATCACTGAATTTGATCCTTTCAGAGCTTTAAAAATGTTGCTAGGTCAGATATACATAGAGGATAATAGCAAGAAGACTTGGTATCTAAGAGCATTTCCACTGTTTGCCACAATCCTGCCCCTCTTCTCAGCCCTGATGAGGTCACATCTGAAGTGCCATGTCCAGTTCTGGGATTCACAGGGCAAGAGAGACATGGAGCTCTTGCTGCAGATCCAGCAAAAGGCTACAAAGATGACTGAGGGATTGGAGCATCTCTTTTACAAGGAAAGGTTGAGGGAAAGCTGGGCCTGTTCAGACTCGAGAACAGATGACTGAGAGAGGACCTCATCAATGTCTGTGAGTATCTGAAGGGAGGGTGCCAAGAGGATGGAGCCTGGCTCTTCTTGCTCAAGCAACAGGACAACAGGCAATGGGGAGAAATTGAAGCACAGGAAGTTCCACTCGAATATCGTGAAGAACTTCCTTCTTGTGCAGGTAGGTGACTGAGCACTGGAACAGGCTGCCCAGAGAGGTTGGGGTTCCTCCCTCTTTGGAGATACTCAAAAGATGCTTGGACAGAATCCTAACATCCTCTAGGTGACCCTGCTTGAGCCGGGGCATTGGACTAGATGACCCGATCGGTGGTCCTTCCCAGCCTTACCCACCCAGCAATTCAGTGATTTAGAAGTATGACTGGATCAATGCTTTAAGCCATATTTAAACGGAGTTAGGCATGACACGGCTGATGCCTTAACTATATTTTAAAGGCAGACCTTTACCACCAAAGGGTAAACCAGAATCCAACAGGCATCAATGTACACTTCGACACGCACTACAGAAATTACTGTTTCTGTTAAACTCATGTGTGTTACTGTGGCTGCAAACGGTGAATACCAGGCTAGGAACCGCTGGGAGGGAAACGCCCGACCAGACAGAAAAGCCTAAGACAAAGCAGGTTGGAGAGAAGATCAGGTAACTTCAGCACAAGGAGCGACTGCGGGGAAAGAGAGCTGGAGACACGACCCGCGTGTCCCGGGCTCCCACAGACACGGAGCGGACGTGCCGGGCGGGGCGCCGGGGCAGGAGGAGGCGCTGGGGCCGCGCCGGGGCCGCCCCGCGCCCGGAGCCCGCGGGCGGGACAGCACCGCCTCCGCGGCCGAGGGCGGGCCGGGGCGGCAGGGCAGGAGGGCAGAGAGGCAGCAGCGGAGCGCCGGGCGCCATGGTGGTGGTGGTGGTGATGGGCGTGAGCGGCTCGGGGGAGGAGGGAACG